>JAJHSJ010000001.1:47495417-47695417 GCA_021015155.1 Magnolia officinalis
TGTTACAATCTACCCCCCTTAAAACAAATTTTGTCCCCGAAATTGGCTAAGGGTAATAAGGAAAGATTTAATTATTTCTTTGCCTGGTTTTATTGCGTAGGGTATATACTAGCCTGGTTCATTTTAGTCTACCCCCCTTAAAACTTATTTCTTTATCCATTTCTCATACCCTGATGGTTGCTACAATTTATTTCATTATCTATTTGGAGTTGACGACAATTCCCAATTATTTAGAGTAAGATAGCTGTTTCAATGTTTGCCCAACACGGAAGAGACGGTATAGTGGGCTTAATCCCGATACATCGATCTCTACCCGGGCCAGGGTAGAAAGCTCATCGTATCCCTTCCGAATCCTGGTGGATCTGGTCGTCTACTCGTCAGCAGAGAGTCCATCGGTAGTTGCCCGGGATTGGAATTGGGTCAAGCCGCGAAAACTTCACAGTTGTAGATGTCAGTAACTCCGTAGTCCGATCACTCTAAAAACGTAGGGAATGTCCATCATTGAAATGTTCAAATTGTCTATTTCTAAGGTTGCCCTTTAGGTCTTAGTCCAAGAGAGTCCTCGTTATGTCCAAGGAAATGGTGAATCAAATCTTACTAGATCATCCTAAAACGGTTTCTCATAGTAGGACAGGCTAGGGCTTCTATAATGTTCGTATTCAACGAACACCGTTTCGATCCTGGGCCAGTGGGGTAGGGCCCACCACGCTTTCGCTGCGCTACCCAGATCAAAGAGGTGTATTAGCTGACCTAACTAAAGTGGGCTCATAATGTTCTACCCCCCTTAAAATTTTATTTTCACCCTCAAGGCTCAAGAGCTATGTCCTGATCCGTATGTCGGAACAAGGTGTAATTTATAACCTATCCTTGACATGAAATGGGAAATACATTGATCTGACTTTCATCGACGATGTGTACTATGGCATTAATACCTATGGTTACAGAAAGGAGTTAAGATGCCTAATTCCACCAAGGGAGGACCTTTGTCACGGTCCCGACTTACCTCATTTACTCATGTTAAGCCTAACAGACAGGCTATCTTTCTACGTTCATATGCACAATATGTATGCCAACATGGCATGTGATTTGGGACCTAATTCCTAACTGTCTGTTGCCCATTTGGGCAATTCCTTAGGCCTAAAAGACGGTCTCTATCGGCTATATACTCCTAAACACTTCTCAAGAACAACGTATAAACTTTTAGTTGCAAATGGTCGGGCCAACACGGAAAGAAAGTTGTGTGTAGTGGGTCTGAGTCGGTTAAGCCGAATAACTAAGTCTATTATTCAATTGGCTTAGCATAATTATTAGTCTTTTACCTACCTTAGCCTAACTAGTAGCCTAGTCGCAACGTATGAGCAGCGGTAATCCACTAGTTGTGATCCAAAGTCTATGCCTCTACACTAGATGATTTCATACCATTTTTAAATCAGGGAAATTTTTTTTATCGCTTAGAGTCAAGCGTTGTCTAATTGGAACTGAGTTGTACGGACTTGAATTTAACTACTCTCGGGCACTTCACACATGTTCATACCAGCTAGGAGGGTCCTAAGGTTCACATTATTAATTTGTTGGATTTCTTATACGGTCAAGTTTGTTAAAATCTAGGAGCACCGCTCTAGGTCCAAAACTCCAAGGGTCTATTTGGCCAGTGGTCTTAAGTTGTATTAAATGGGACTGTATTGCTAATCCTACTTCAGGATTGGGAATGACATGGTTGGTAGGAGGGTGGGAGGGGATTAAAATTAATGGTATAGGCTTTGGAAAATGAGCCTTGGGTTGGAAAGTGTGAGATGGGATTTCCAAATCCCAGGAATCGAAATTTCTAAGTGTAAGAGGAAAACCCGGGATATACTTTTTATTGCATACATTCCAAACATGGCATTGGAAAACATGGGATACACCCAACATAGGAACCATATCTTACACATACAGTCATTATTACTTTTACAATTCTAACCACCTTAAACTCACCTAATGTAGTTGGCCGAAAGGGCCTTAAACATTCCAACATTCGGAGGTTGTGAAGAAGACGGTGGAAATGGAGGAAAAGGCCGTATTCAACTCGAATAAGGTCATGGGAAGTGAAGGAAAAGGGGGAAGAGGGCTGGAGTTTTTGGTTCTCCACGAACTTGGGTCTCAACAGTGGTTGTAGAGGCCCAAAGAACAGGGATTTGTAAAGGAAAATGGAGAGAGATGGGTTGGGTAGAGAGGTTGCACGTTTTGGAGCCACGAACGGGAGGTGTAATGGCTCAAATGCGAGAAAACGGAGAGGCTAGGGGGGTAGGGATTGTTGTAACTGATGGAGGGGTATAGGTTGTGGTCGAAAATGGCAGGGAGAACTATCGGAAGGACGGTTTTGAAGAGAAACAGCCAGTTTGGAGAGAGAAAACGGCTTGGAGGGGAGGTTTGTGAAGGAAGTAGGAGTTTGGGAGGGTTTTGATGGATGGGACACACATCAGGGGGGTCCCACAACCCCCAAACTTGGTCGGCTAGAGCCGCGGGCCCGGCCCAACAAAAAAAGTGGCGAGGCCTCGCCAAAAAAATTTGTGGTTTCAAAAGGGGGGCCCTATGGACGTGTTCCTCCAGTCCCCTAGGCCCCAAAAAATACTAGGTCCCACCCTGGGTACCCCTGGAAGTGCCGTTTGGCCTCCCGACCCCGATTCGCTCCATTTCGGGTAGTTCGGGATAAATTGGACGTATTTTGCAATCTGAAATGAGTTATCTGACGTAAAATATATGAATTTGGGGTAGAACGAGCTAATGAAGCCAACTAACCCTGCTATGCTAGGTTGCATAGCCCGAAATTGTGAAAAAACCCTCTGATTGACGGTCGTTTTCCCGTTTTAATTTCGTTCTACTAAATTAGTAGTTTTAGTTAATTACTCTTCATCCATTGGGCTTTAGGAGTTACGCCGATTGTGCAAAGAGCTTAGAATAATTAAGAGAACGGTTTGGTGAATCCAAGTAGGACACTTACTATTTTGGCCGAAAAACCTTGCGCACTAATAGACATCACAACCTAGGAGTTTTAGTTGTAGTTTATTTCTGATTTCTTTCTCATTACTTGGTATCCCTATTAAAGGGTTGTGAACTCATTTTTAGTCATTCATTAATCAATTTTGAATTTATTAGAATTTATTTCTATTTTCTGCTTTCTTTTCTCACGGATTCGAGAAGTCTCCGTGAGGATTCCAGAGAAGCTCCGAGGATTCGGAGTAGTTATTCTCATCACGCTTATCCCGTATTCTACTGATTTTTTATGGTTGGGGTGAGGTGGATTGTAATCTAGAGTCAGCAATGGATGGCCTAGGAATGTTTTAAGGTCGACCCGTGCGACCATGGTCGAATACAGACTCGATTTCGGCGTTCCTTTTCAGTGAACTTCGCCAATTGGCGAAATCGGGATACCTATGACTGTTTTTACATTCCGTCGCTCCCACCTAAGTCAGAGTGCGTTAGAGTGCGTCGTGTGACCATAACTCAGGTCCGGTTTAATCCAAATCATGCTCTGATACCAACTATAACATCCCGAAAAATCGAGGGTCGAGTAGTAACTCAACTCTCGAGTTCCAGAACATCACTTATGCAACATAGATAATGATGATTAAATGTCGTCGATATTAGTGCATTGAACATGAGTGAGATTAAGCCAAAACAACAATATCATACTCCAGAGACAGTTAAATTGCAAGCGAGAAGACTGTGATAGATATATATACAATATAAAAACAGTGGTGGGTCTCCAGAGTGTGATGATCTTACCAGGTTAAATAATTACAAGTATAGTTCTAAAATATACCACATGTGAGGAAGTGTAATGTCTTCTATCCCAAGTACCATAGCCCCGTCAATACAATACCAGGTCTTCATTGACCTGTCAGAGAGTTACATGTAGGAGAACTCCTCCACAACAACATAGTAGTGGTCCGGCTCTGCTTCAAAGCATCGCCATCACCAGAAACTCAACAAATCTGGTTTGTGTGTACAACACCGTCCCGTAACGTGGGAGTGAGTGATCAACTCAGTGGAACAATAAAGCATAGGTTAACATGTTATCAACTCAGTCAAGCAGTAATGATAAAGCAGTATAATCAAACAATTCTAACTACTCTTATTAATGCAAGTATGAATGACATGATGTATGCCCTTGCCAAACCAGCCTCATGCGACACCATCTTACTTTCACGAATGCGTTCATCCCTCAGTGCTCCACATCTACCAGGCACATGCAATGCATGATGAGCATGATTACCGAGTTGTTATTAGTCCATTTCAAACAGCAGTATTGGGAAACTAAGGTACCTCCCTTATATCATTCCCAAACATGATCCATTCTAGGGTCGTCAGTCCTAGACAATCTCATACGATGGTGTATTTCTAGGTCGCTGCAAGGGCTGTCAGGGCTATTACACGGAATCGTTACACCACTCCCCCATCACCCTTTTAACGGTTCATCACTATATAGATACAGGCCTAGTTCATACTCTATACACTGCGCGCAAAACTTGTCGCCTCACCGCAATTCAGAGTATGCTCGAGGTCACTACAAAGGGCTGTCAGGGTTGTTACACAAAATCGTTGTACCACTCTCCCATCACCTTATCAATGTAGACCGACAACATGAATATAGTATCTCATACCACCATAATCGGCTCACGAGTCTGGTTGCTCACTGGTCACTACGGGGAGGCACGTGGCCCCAGCGTAGGCCGACAGCTTGACCACGGTGTCCCATACCACTATGCCCGGCTCTTGAGTCTTAGCGGATCGAGGTACCATGGTTAAAAGGGATTTCACTGGTAAGTTTGGTACCCTAGGTTCAAGCAGTAGCGTCCAAACGTGGTGAACATACATTAGACAGATCGGGTTACTTGACGAGCTCGGCTAGCTCGAGCGCACAACAAGTTGAACGACATGAAGTGCATAAGCACTTCGTGCGGCCAACCACTATCTCCAACCGAAGTACGACTTGGGTTCGTCGAGCACATCTCACGTGGCAAATGAATCTCAACCACGCATTCATTTTTGTTACCGATTGCCTAGACTATAATCATAGCCCCAATCACATTCAATTGCAGATAGTTAAAGCAGTAATGAATCAAGATTCAAATCATACAATCAAGTCTGATATTATCCGTTTAGGGTGCCAGGGCTGTTGCACGCACTCGTTGCTCCACTCCCCCATCACCCATGACGGATCAGATAACGTAAACATGAATTTAAACATATGCATCACATAGATAAAATCATACAATCATTTGAGCATGTTATGAAGCACAACACAAGCATGAGTTTGTACATATTAAATTCCTAATCACACAACTATCCAAGGAAATCATACACATAATTAAAGGAGTTGAGAATCATATCTCAACACCCTTATACATTACAATTTACTAACTACTACTCATTCAAACGTTTCAACAAACACTTAGACTACATACATCAACATACATGACATATGTTGATCACATAGGTATTAGGCCAAATCCTTTCACTAGGGAGTTGCGCCAATGGATAACACGCATACACCCAGGACGGATAGTCATGGAAAGTAGGAATCCAAGTTCCATATTCATTCAGTCATTTCCACAAACACTTGTGCCACACATTTTAGCATATATAGTGTATATTGGCCGTGGCGTGATTTAGGGCAAATCCTTTCGTCAAAGGGGTATCGCCAATACAACAATCATATATCCATGACAATTAGTCATGGCGAGCACGAATGAGAATTCTATACTCATTCAGCCATTTTCACAAACACTTAGAATACATTATTACAACATACATGGTGTATGTTAGTAAAACATGTATTAGGGCTATCCTTTCACCAAGCAAGTATTTACGCATATATAATATATTTATACAACAAATAATCATGGCAACCACATCTCTAAAATATATATGTATACGGTACTTTCTAGAATACAGTATTCTACATACATAGTGTATATTAGTAAAACATGTATTTGGCGAATCCTTTCGCCAAATAAGTATTTTATCTATATATATCGTATATTCATACAACAAATAATCATGTCAAACACATTTCCAAAATTTATACGTATACGGTATTTTCTACGAATACCTAGAATATGTAAAATTCCATAATCTACATCTTTAATCGAAACAGAAAACAGAAAGCACTTTGTACATGTGCAATTGCATGCAGATCATGAATATATCATTATCTGACATTGAAAGCGTTGGTTGAAAACCATACCTATAACCTAAAGTCCGCACTTTTGTCGTAGAATCGTAACGAAGTCGATAGGTTTGCTAAGCTTTGATCTACGGCAGTTTGACAACCTATAGAACAATATAGGTTAGCTATTTCATAACCTACAACCTATACCACCCCAAAACAGATTAGGGTTAGGGTTAGGGTTTACCTAGAAACGGAGCCAGAATCACAGGAAAAGCGATTAGAACGAGGCGGTTAAACACATATAGCAGCAGGGAAGAGTGGCAGGAGATTCTCCCACTGCTCCCACACTTTCTCACTTTTCTCTCTTTTCTCTCTCTCAATCTCAAATTCGTATGGCTGTGAGAGAGAGGATTCGAAGGCTCTTATTTAGCCCAAAATCTCACCAAAACAGACTTGGGAACAAGGTATACTTGGGTTTTGTCTAAAGGGCATCTGTTTCAGCTCAATGGAGGACTTCTGGCGGGCCCTCTTGAGCTAAAGGTCGGACTTAAGCTCACCGACACCGGATCTAGGTGGAGTTAAGTTTTCATTTCAGTCGGGATTCCAGATCACGCGTGGCGGACCAGTTTCAGTTCAACGGTCAGCGGATCTCGATCGAAGATTCCGAGTTCATGTAAATGTGTATGAAATTTCTCCTGATCCGAGGGTGTAATTTGGTCTGATTCTGACGGTTTGATTACTTAATACTGATCCGCAAGCGAGTGGTGCCAGATTACTATTTGAGATATTTTATTTTAAATTAATTTCACATTTCTCACACTCTTCACTCCGAGCTCAAGCGAATAGCGCTGGGACACTATCTGGATTTGATTTCCGAGATGGTTGTCAAGCCTAGCAAGGCGGTCCTAGTTCCTTAACTTCGTGTTAATCGGACTTCCGACGTGCGGTCCAGATCCGATACGGAGTTTCGAGATGCTCCCGAGAGTAGCCGGGTAATGATATTGATCCTAGATTTTAAGGTAACCTAGGGTTAATGATTTTACAAGTTTTGGGTCTTACAGATCGTATTTAAAGTGGTTGGTGGTAATTTCACAGGTACTCTAGTTTAACATTGGCTATTTCTCGCCTAATTTCTATAGGATTTAGTCCTGAGCACTTTCTGTCTGAGGTGGTACCTGGGCCTTTGTAGTTTGTATATAAAGTGATCCAAGTTATACTACTTAGCTAGTTTAGGATAGTGTCTAGGATGAAAGTGCTTAGAAAAATTGAAAGAACAAGGTAGTGAAGGGTGGGAGTTGTGAAGAAAATGGTTTGAAAATGGTTTGAGGCTTTAATTGAGTGTTTGAGAAGTTAAACCGGTGTTAGGATTGACTCATCGCCTAAGGACGTCTAATTCCTGGTTGGGAAAAATCCGGGCTGTTACAAATGACATTGAATTGAAAATGTTTGTGTTGTGATTTGGAAGAAATCAGCCAGGCTAACTTGAATTCTTATGGTTTCTTTGACATTTCATTATTTGTACGAGTTTAATTTTGGGGTTTTAAAAAAATCTAGTTGCAGCCTTGCAAACCTCACGTCGTAGAAGGTCTTTCATGGTACATGTGGCAGTTTGGACCATTGTTGATAGATGGACCATTGTGTGGATGGGCTGCAGGCAAAAAAAAAAAAAAAAGGAAAAAAAGAAGATCACACCACTCTTACCATGGTTTTTGGAGTTTTTGGTGGTTAGAATTTGGACTGTTGCTCTGTTTTGAGATATCCTTTTTTTTCTTTTTTTTTTCTTTTTTTTTTTTGTGGGCAACTGATCGGATCGCTAGAACTGTAGAATATGCTTGATTTTAGGATATATCTATGTGGCCCACTAGATCAACAGTCTTGTTCACCAAGAATAGAACTTTTTAAAGAATTTCTTCAATCCTCTATTGCCTTAAAGAGATAAAAATGCTTATTGAAATTGCTATGAAATTGCAAAATTCTGAGCAATTTTTTGACATGTCCTGTAATTTCCCATCAATTATCAAAAACAAGATGCAGTTGTAATTCCTATTTATAAAACATTTCAATGTGTATGTACTGATGCTATTTGGTTTATTTCCTGATTTTCTTGACTGGAATATTATCTTGATGAAAGACCATCAATTTTCTTTGCTCACTTTTTCTATGGAAGTCGCAGCATTCATATTGACATGAGATACAAGTGGAACTATAGGCATTGGGATTCCATCAATGCCTGTGTTTTCATTAGCTTCTCTATTGTATACTGAGTTTTCATTGCTCGAGTGAGTTGCTTTCAGGTCCTAATGATGAATCTCCTGCAAACATTGAAGCCGCAGTAAGTAAAAATTCGTAATTCATCCATTTTCTTTGCTTTCTCGTTGTTCATGACGGTCAACTAGGTGGTATTGGAATTTCATAAATTCGAATGGAGCAGAATGACCTTTGGCCTGAATGTCTATACTGTTGTTTCTTTCCTTCAAAGAGACGGGCCGCCTCACCATTTCTAGCTGGTTTGACATTCCATTCTCCGTTCTCCTCAATGAGGACCAGGATTTTAATGAGTACCAAATGTCCATGCTGAAAAGCAGTGAGGCATTCACGGCAGAAAGGGAGAGAGATCACTCAGGTAAAATAAAAATAAAAATTCAGCCGTTGATTCCTTTCTCAATCTGATATAGACCTTGTCCTTGTCTAACCTAAAGTATCATTAGGTTGTCGAATCAGTAAATGAGCTTGCCCAAATCATGAAGGATCTCTCAGTCCTAGTCATAGACCAGGTTAGAAGGTATACCACCTACACCCTCTTCTCAAGCTCTACAACCGTCATTATTTTAGGGTGGCTTATTGGGTCCATTTCCATGAGCAGGGGACCATCGTCAATCGGATTGACTACAACATTCAGAATGTGGTAGCTTCAGTGGAGGAAGGATTTTATTTATTTATTTGAAACTATTTGATTTATTATTGTAAATATAATTCGCGACAGCTCGATGCATGTGAAAGGGCCACATAGACAAGTATTTTTTTAATAGGAAAACAATTACTAGGCACAATGACTTCTTAAGAGGAATGGGAAATCAAGTGGGCCTTGACCAAAAGGGTCAATGATAAGGTCCATCATTTTATGAGTTGGAGAGGCAGAACTCAAAAAATTCACTGAGTCAGGCATCTATTTTGTGTCATTTTCTCTTTTATTATAAATTGAATGTTTGCAATCTAATGGGCCTGTACATCCGAAACTGCAGGCAACATGAAACTGCCATAGGCAATGGAAAAGAGAGCTTAACTAGTAAGGCATAGAGAAAAAAAAAACAAATCACAATTATAGATGCGTTTACAAATGCATATGCATTATGGAATTAGGAACTTAAATGCTAATTGAAGTGTTAGTAAAGTTCTCACAGGGATTAAGAGCCAAAAATTCAAATAGCACAACCTGCGGTACAAACTGTCGGCAAATTCCACATGTAGCGGCGGCCTGTACAACCGCCAGTAAAGGGAACACGACCATCGGTAAAGCCTTTACCGATCGAGGCTTTACCGGCTATTGCAAACCACATGCAAAGGCTTTACCGGCGGTTTTTTGGGCCTTTACCAGCGGTTTTGATTGCCGGTAAAGGCTAGTTTTCTTATAGTGCCAAAAAATCATTTTCTAGTTCATCACTCAAGTAACTCCTTTTCACTCATCATTAAGTCATCGCTAGTATTTCATTCACTCAGTATCCAATCATCACTCACATTTCACTCATTTCCAGTTGGATAGACAGATTTCTATTTCCTGACCAAACTGAATTCCATAAAGGAATATATTACTCATGAACATGCCTTTCAGGCTTTCATGCCACTCATAATTTCATTTTCTCACCATCACTCATAGAACAAATTTATCCTCATCATTTCCCTCTATTAAAATCAATCATCACCATCACTCATTAGCACTCTTAAATCAATCCTTACCATTACTAATAAGCACTCTTAAAATAAATCCTCATTGTCACTCATCAACACTCTTAAAATCAGTCATCACCATTTCTCTCTATTAAAATCAATTCTTACCATATAAAGCCTCAATTTTTCACCAACTCGGGTTTTAAAAATCCTCATGCATTACTATTTGAACTTTAAATAGATATAGATGTATATGCGTGTCTACACACTACAAGAAATTTTACTTTTACCTACGAAAAATTTCGTAGGTAAATGATATTATTTCGTAGGCAAAGAGTTTTACCTACGAAAAATTTCATCGGTAAATTCGTTGGTAAAAGGCTGTGGTTAAAGACTTTTACCAACGAAAAATGTCATCGTCGGCAATGGTAAGACTTTTTCCAATGAAATTAATAACTTTGTTAAGACTTTTTCCTACGAACTTACCTACGACCTTGTTCGTAGGTAAAAATTGTGTTAAGACTTTTACCTACGACCGTTTTCGTAGCTAAAAACTTTGTTAAAACTTTTACCTACGAATTGTTTCGTAGGTACAAACGGTGTTAAGACTTTTACCTACGAACGTTTTCGTAGCTACAAACTTTATTAAAACTTTTACCTACGACATGTTTCGTAGGTACAAACTGTATTATGACTTTTACCTACGAACGTTTCCGTAGCTAAAAACTTTGTTAAAACTTTTAACTACGAATGTTTTCGTAGGTATAAATGGTGTTAAGACTTTTACTTATGAACGTTTTCGTAGCTACAAACTTTGTTAAAACTTTTACCTACGCCATGTTTCGTAGGTACAAACTGTGTTAAGACTTTTACCTATGAACATTTTCGTAGCTAATAACTGTGTTAATACTTTTACCTACGAAAGTTTGCGTATGTAAAAAATGGTGTTATGACCTTTACCTACGAAATGTTTCGTAGGTACAAATTGTGTCAAGACTTGTAAGAGTTTTTACTTACGAAATTGGACGTATGTAAAAACTGTTGAGGAAACGTTTACCTACGAAATGATTCGTATGTAAAAAAATGTGAATGAACCTTCAGCTACTGTCAATATTCATAGCTATTGATTACATTTAAAAAAAATTGTAATCATTCATTCATTCATTCAATTACCACCTGCATAATCATTCATTCATTCAATTACTATCATTCATTCAATTACAATCATTCATTCATTCAATAATGAATCAATTACAATTACAATTACAATCCTTCATTCAATCAAAGGAAATCATGAAATAGTTTCAAAACAGCTTATTAGAACAATTAAGACACCATTACTAGAACAACTGCTGAACCCAGTGCAGTCCAGTCATGGATCATGGTTCTCGAATTCTACTTCGAGTCTTAAAGAACATCCAATGGAAATAATGTATTGAATCCACTATGACTTACTTCTTGTACTGAGCCTTGTGCCTTCATCAGATTACCAAGGTTGCGATGAGCATCAACTTGCCAATAAGGGGAAGATATGTAAATATTAATTTCAATGCATCTACAATAAAAGAAGGAAACTAAATGATAAAACAAAACAAGGATTTCACCAAGCGAGGGTTCAATGCAAGAGCCTGGCGACAACACTAGGCTGCCTCATTAAGTCTTCCTTTCCTCGTATATGCACTAGCTAAATTTGACCATGCATCACAGAAATTAGGTCGAAGCTGCAAATCTTAAAGAATAAACAATATATATATATATATATATATATATATATATATATATATATATATATATAACAAAAAGCATATAAGAAAGGCAGTCTTGTCCTCTAATCAGTGGTAAAGATCAACAAAAAAGGGAAACAACAGAATTTTTAAAAAAAATGTCTCCATGTGAACTTCATTACAGCCATTTCTTTCCCACCAATGTGTCAAATGTGCAGAAGATCTGATCCATGAAAGAATGTGGGTTAGACAAGAACAATCACCTGGTATGATAATATAGTCGATTTACTCATTGCTGCTGGAAACAACTTGGGGTTGACAACACCTATATGATTGCATACAATTGGTTGCATGTGAGCTTCAGAGGCAACAAAGCTCATTTGCCAATGTGTCAAGTGTAATACATCTAGCTGTAAACGGTGGGATCCACCATGAAGATGACCTGATGCAAAAATCAGACTGGTCCACTCAACAAATAGGCACTCATTTGTATGTTGAATCAGACTATCCATTCTTCTTGTACAAGGCGACTGGCCCTCATGAGCAGACTAGCCTGATTTTTATGACTGGTGACTCATGGTGGAGTCCATCGTATGCAAGGCTTATATGCTTAGACACATGACCCATGTGATCTAGGTTGCATGTGAATTTCCCATGCAACCCATTTTAGTTGAAGTTCTCTTTCTAAGTGATGGTTTAGACTATCAAAAATTCCAACCCGTAACTGAAAACTGAAGTTGAGTCATACCAATTCCATCTAACTTAACCATCAAATTCAAAAAGCATTGTATGTGTCAATGACTCTTAGGGATTTTTTATTCTTAATTTCCTAACTAAAATAACTACTTTTAATACTGATGTGGTGGGGATGAATTGTGTTGTGTATCCTGGAATGAATCATCAGTGCAACATAGTCAGGAAGTTACATAACTTACATATTGGTGCGAAATAGGATCCTTCGCTCACTGGTACACAGATCCGCTTCCCTGCTCATGAAAAAGAATATATCACACATTGGACTTCAAGCAACATAAAAATTTCAGTAAAAGGAATAAATGTAGCAACAGGCGTGCAAGTTCACAGTCTTGGCTTCATCAATGCAACCCATCCATCCACCCATCCCATAAACCCATAAAATCAACCTAAAGATAACTTGGTTAGTTTGCAAATAAATAGAATTTTGTGTTTGAAGAAAGATCATATACAACAAGTTGTTGCAGGTCTACAATGAACAATGAAGGAATCAAACTCTTTGCAGGCTGCAATGCAGAATCCTAACCAACCAGACGATTCCGATCATCTAATTATAGACCATTTTTCTTATAATTTCTATTTTTGGAGCAATCAACCAAATGGAAGCATAACCTTAACAATGCAATTCTTTATAACCATACAAATCCAAGAGAGGTCCCAAAACTAGAATGATTGGACTTATTTTTCTTTAGATGGATCCAAAATTCACCAGAAATATTTGTGCATCCAAGTGTTGAACAAATCTCAGAATGTGGACATCCATATGCCTCACAAAAACATTCTCAAGAGGACAAGTTCAAGAGTGCAAAGATGTGAGTATAAGGGTATGGATAGCTTGTTCTAAGAAGGTTCTCATGTCTCTAGATTATAATATCCAGGATATATAGAACTCCTAGAGAGACACTCTTGTGCCTCTTTAAGATCCCTTTCGGCCATCCATTAGGCCTCGCCATGGAATGCCATAGCCAAAAAAAATAAAATTGTAGATCAGATATTGCAACTGTCCAGGTTAAGGCCTTGTTCTAACCAGGGACCATCATGAAAAAAAGAAAACAAAAAGAAATACATTTAAGAAGAGAGCTAGATATCAAACTCTTCACTGTGACAGTCAAGTGCCATCCATATTGCAAATAATCTGGTTTCTCAAGGACCAAGCATATCTAAGTGGATTGTTATTTTGCATATACTTGTACTCTTAGAGAAAAGCTCTTGAAGCCTTACATACCTTTTCAACAATCTGGTTCACATTTTCTTTTTGTTTTATTCCAACTGCAATGGCCAGTAAGTTATTCGAAGCTTTCGCGTTCCCCTGATTCAAAAATATCAGAAGACATCAATATGAAAACCTGTTTTGCCAACACTAGAGTACCTAAGGAGGCTATGTGGTGAGGTGATGAGGAGGAAAGGGGTCCAAAGAAGATAAATTAACATCATTAAAGACATATATGAGGCTAGGGCTATTACAAGAGCGAGAATGCTCACGAGTATGACGAGTTCCTAGTAGGAGTGGCTCTTCATCAAGGGTGCATTAAACCATTACCTTTTTGCAATTGTTATAGATAAATAAATCACTAGTTTCCAAGATGGGGTCCCTACGTGTATGTTTTTTGTAGATGACATGGTGTTGGTAGTCAAGACCAAGGAGGCAAATGCTAAATTGGAGTTTTAGAGGAAGGCTCTAGAACTGGAGTCTTAAACATTTGCCAAACCAAGCTAGAGTATTAGAATTGCAACTTTAGAAGAAACAATTACAAAGACAAGGCTTCATTTGAAATTGATAGTTGAAATAAGATACTTGTCTAGGTATCTGTGTAACAATTTTGGTTCTGGGGTTCACGTATAAACACCAAAACGTAGGAGCATACTCATTGCACATTTGCGAACCTTGAATTAATAATCTGGCAATAAGCAAGACCCTTCAAGGATGATTCTGGCATGTCTGGAATGACATTCCTCATTTTTGTATTTTTGGTTGATGACAGTGAAAAGTTCTGTTCTAGGTCCTATTAGAACCAGTTACTAATTATGCGGTACGCACATGTCCTCGTATTCAGCAAGGGGAATTGATGAATGTTATCAGATAGGGACTTGTGGCTTCTGAGGACTGGAGATTAGTGTCTCGAATGACCTAACTCAGTGGTTGGCTATCTCCTGGCATCTTGTTCACAAGGAAGTAAGCAAGATTGGATTTTAGATATATTCGTTACAGATGTAGTTGCATGGTATTAGTCAAGTATTGGACTCCCTCAGTAACTCTAGTGTTATATTTGACTATGTATCCATTTACAAGAGATGGTGAAGAATCAACGATGAATAGAATTTTTATTTATTTAAATAAAAATGAAATTATTCAAGAAAAAAAGCATTGATAAACAACGACACTTCTTTTATAGCACACTTTTCCACAGTAACCTTTGAATCTATTATAGCTACACATGCAATTGGGACTACTCGAAAACTTCAAGACAGAAAGCAGGCCAGTGGAGAAGATAGCAAATAATCCACCAAATACTCAAGAACAGAATCATCAGAAAGACAAAAAAGCAACAATCTATAACCATCCTCAAGCCCATATCAACTTCACAGCCATAATTAGGCCAAGAATATTAAAGTTATATTATTCAAAAAGCACTATAAGTAATATGTACGACACTAAATAGTCAATGAAAAGCTTGACAGGGTGATCAGAATAGCCCAAACTTCCAAGTACAGCAGATAAATTTTTTTTTTGGGTAAAAAGAATGTTCCATATGATTTAGATACAAGAGGTAACAACTTACAGCTGGATGCAGCACCACAATAGTAAAAATGAAAACCAGAATCAAAGTCATAACGATAAAGAAGGTGTTAAGACCACAATCATGACCTGAGAGAGTAAACCAGTGGAAGAGCAGCCCCGAGAAAGAAAATGTTGCCACATAACAAACAAGTGAGACAACAAACAATGCCATGTACCTAGATTCAGCATAAAAAACATTAGAAATTTTTAAGAAAGTCTTACTCATCAGGAAATTTACAAAAAAGAAAGAAGTATACACATGCTGATCCACAAATTGAAACAAAAGAACCATATTAAGGATGTGAAAAAAAAAAGTCCGAAGGCCATGCAGCTAGAGCATCAAGAGAGGAAAATAGAAATTCAGTTTTGGTTCCATCGCCAATTGAAATTTGCATTTGTTTCACACACCTTTTTCTTTGGGAAACCCCATAATGGTCGCATCTCTAAGTTGGAGGTCTCACAGATTATTCCTTTTGGTAATGGATCAGTCTCATGAGGCCGACATCAGCCCTGTAACAGCAGAAGAATACATAGTATAGTAAACAATACTAACATTTCATTCATGAGAAAATGCAACGAAATTGAGCCCCTACGAAAGTGTTGTACCTTGCATCTATTATCAGATTGAGTAATTGGCAACGGATCAACCTCGATCAACTCCCATTTTGATATTCTCTCCACAATTGATGCCAAAACGCTCTGAATGTGAGATGTGTTTCCAAGATATTGAAATACTAGGGATATTAATGACTTAAATAAATGACAATATCATGTGGCCCAAGACAAACAACCTAATCCACCATTTATACATTTCATAGTGAGATGACAGAATTTTAGAAACTAGAATCTCACCAAAGAATGATTCAGCATCAAATCGGAATCGACTGACAAAAATTTAATGAGCAAAGCTTCTAACATACCAACCTCTCTAAGAATTGCATAATGCACTTCATGTGTAGCCAGTGCTAGCATGATCAAGTCAGCATCCTGAAATGACAAATGCAGAAAGTCATGTCATGAAGCCAAGAAAATCAACATAAAGCTTACAGACAGCTAGATATCTGAGACAAAAGGTGGAGACATTTACCAACCCATACAAGCAATGTTGTGTATTCGGGTCAAACCCTGGTAGATTTCTTTGCAAGCGAATGTACGACATTATCTTGTGCTCCCCCTTACCCAACACATTGGCATCAGAAAGAATAACCTTTGAAATTCTCATGCAGTCAGAGTTGCATAAAGATTCCAGAGCCAAAGAAGAAATAGGAGAGAATAAATCAATGGTAATAAATAGATTTTTATGTGTACCTTGATGCCATGCCACCCTGGATCCATGTTCAATCTCAGGTGTATGTAATAATGAAGAGCTGATGATGACATGCATACAAGTGGCAATAGAATCAATTCGGTTCAGCAGCTCAGAGATCTCTAATTACAGCTAGACCAGCAGAGTAGAGTTACAGGTTGTAGATATGGAGGTCTGTTGCAGTTTGCGGTTGCCTGGCAGGTTGATCGAATTCGGTTGCATGGGACATCTTGTTGCTTACGATCTCAACCATTAATTGTAATCACATTTTTTAAAGAACATATTCTAGATGAATGGACTAGTTGGTTCATGTGGTTTGCAAAATCATATGCTACAATGATGAAAAGGCCTAGCTATATGTCCTAGAGGGGGGGGGGGGGGGGGGGGGGGGGGGTTAATAGGACAATGCCAAATAAAACTTATAACAACAAATTAAAAAGAATATGATAGCCAAAATAAATCACAATGCGGAAAGTAAAACAACCTCAAAATTCAGATCTTGAGAGGTTGATACAAATGTTGTTCTAAGGACAACCTTACACCAAAAACCAGAGTTTATGGTAGGACAACCTTATTTCTAGAAAGATCTTTGTATCAAATCTCAAACCAAAGAGGAATACAGAAATAAACACAAACTAAATGAAATAAATTGTAATCACAAATGTATTGTTCTAGGGACAACCACACACCATAAAAATGGCAGGGCAACCATGCTGGAACAATCTTTAAAGGAAATTGAATATCAAGCTGATAAAGGAATAACAGAAAATAAATTCTAAACTATTACAAAATTCCCAAAATGCTTGAATTAAATGATTACAACATTCACCACCATAGATACATCCCACAAATGAATAGTTAAAGATTAGAAGTATAAATCATTCAACCACAACACAAGGGAGTATAGTGGTTCGCCTGTGTGTTCACCAACTGTTAAACAATAGCTACACAGAATGCTACTTCACTCCTAATATCCTCACACAGGGGATATTAGCGTTCACTAACAAAATAGGTTTTCACAGGTTCACCCAAAACCTTTACAATTGTGTCTTTGTCTATGGGCTTACACAATTAAAAAACCCCACTTCTGAGTTTTCCTGGCTCTCCTCAGATAACCAATACAACAAGATTTTTCTGACAAATCTTGAAAGAAACCAAAACAGAAAGGAATTTACAATTAAATGTAAAATACCTGATTATCTCCTTCGTTTGTAGCAGCCCGGGTAGAACCAAGTCAGAGTAGATGATTGAATGTCCAAGTTCAATGTCCAGTACTCAATTACAATGGTTCTAGTTCTAATAGATTTTAAATTAAACCAAATAGGGCTTGCCTTAATTGATTTTGACTCCAAAGAAAGGGAATAACAATTCCTCTTATCAAATTAGATTGGAATAGCAGAAACAAAATCAATTAAATAAAGCTAAAGAAAGAGAATATTAAATAAACACACTTAGCTTAGATGGAGCACAGAATTATCTCTCAGAAGTTCGACGAAGATTGACTTGAATGGATTAATTAATTCGATGATTTCTTCTGAGATTCGTGCTCTCTTTATAGGTGGGCAGATCGCGTCTTCGACTGGTCTAGGGAGCTCTTCGACTAGTCGAATAAATAATAAATATTTGAAAAATCAGGCGCGATAAGCTTTGACCGTTCTACGACTGGTCGAAGGTCTCCTTCGACTGGTTGTAGGTCACCTTCGACTGGTCAAAGGTCTCATTTGACTGGTCGAAGAACGTGAATTTCATCGCTAGACTTTGAGTCGAAGACTTTTGACTGGTCGAAGATGCAATCGACACTGTTCCTTCGACTGGTCGAACAGATTCCTGGACTAGTCGAAGCCTAACAGAAAATATCCAAATTTTGTAACAAACTCACGACTGATCGAGGAATTTCTTAGACTGGTCGAAGCAAAGCTAAGACTAGTCGAAGAAGGCCTAGGACTAGTCGAAGAACAGATCAAACTCATGTAAAATAAACATCCGACTTATGTATCCAAAGTGACCTATTCCTAAGGTCAACCTAAGGTCAGTCAAACCTCAACCATGAAGTAAGGACATTGAAACATTAGGAACAAGTGACCTTGAAGTTTTAGCATTGAAGTCTTGATGTAGTTCAATCTTGAAATCTTGATGTAGTTCAATCTTGAAAGTGTCTTGAGTTCTTTATGAACTGCCTTGTACTCTTCTTGCAGTCTTGTATTCTTGAGTCATGTCTTGTGAGCAGTTCTTGCAGTCAAGGTTGATCTTTGTACTTCTGAGCTTTGCTTGTTCATGAATGTTGATCTTTGAGAGAGCTTCACTTATGCAAGTTATATAACAGTGATTTTGGCACCACAAATTTGACAACAGACAGGGATATAAACTATAGCACTTACAAATGAGTTGTGGGAAGACTAGTCTTGCGGGTCATTATCAGAACCATGGATACACTGACAATGACAAATCATGGCACCTCAGTAATCTGTGTGCATTTTCACATTCTTTTTTCACCTAAGGTTTTTTCTTTTTTAAGTGAATGTGTCTGGGAAGTCGAGGACATCGGTGACTGTTGGTTTGGAATGAACAGAATTGATGTGCTTGTATTGCTTAGGCATTGAGGGTGTGTTTGGATACTATTGGATCATTTTTTGGTGATGTGCTTGTATTGCTTAGGCAGTGAGGGTGTGTTGGGATAGACTGTTGGATCGTATTGTGCTAATTAGTTCCATATAGAAGACATGACAAAAAAAAAAGTGGCATTAGAATCAAGCTAAGAAAACTAAATGTACAAATAGATGAATAGATCCAGAAACATATATGCTTCAACAACAAAATATCGATATAAATAAAAATAAAAACTTGAATCAACATGACCAAAAACCTGAATCAAGACAAATCTGGGGAAAGTAGGATTCGAATTACTACAATCACAAGCAGCCATAGCAGTACCCATTTGAAAAGTCAAACAGAAGTAATCAGACACTGCTGGTAAAGTTAAATATCTCATTGCTATCTGAGGGGATATATCTGGAGACCAAGTCAAGTAAAATATCTCATGACTATACTAATTTGTGATTTTGGAATTTCTACTCTTAGTAGATTTCTAAAAATCACAAAATGGGGATGTTTTGTGTTGTATTAGGAAAAAACAAAAGAGTTCTTTCAAATCCACATGAATATCATTTAACTGTTTTTGGATTTTCTACTAATAGTGTAAGAGTAGAAATCCAAAATCACATATTAATGCGCAAGTAAAAAAGAATGTATAGTCTTGTTGTCGACTTCGACTTCTGCTGCATTATGTTTTTAAGGATGTTGTATATCTAAAGGCACTCAAAGATGGATTTACTATATTAACAGGGTGTAGTTAAGTTTGCTTATTTTTGACTTTTTGTTTATAAACTGAGGTATATATAATGCTTAGCCTGAGGCGTTCTATGGCCTGTTTGGGTTTTCAACTTTGACGGTCGAAATTCCGAGAGGAAGACAGTGGACGGTGTGGATCTCTCAAAAGACTGTTGTAATGGACCTCACCAGCAGCACAGTTGGGATGGGGATGCCCACCATTACAATATGTGCAAGGTTAACTAGTAACGCAAGTTTAACTATGATACGAGTGTGTGGGCGGGTGGGAGTGAGATGTTTTGAGTCACACAAGCTAGCCAATCAAAGATCGGGCCCATCCACGGGTGCTGATCAAGGAAAATGTAGATTATCCAACCATCTATATTGAAGAGTGGAACCATTTGAGGGTCTATTAACCTAATGAGAAATCAATGGTCCTGATGTGCATTCTAGATCATACCAATAGTTATTTAATTAGTTGTTAGGGCACAAAGATATACTTGTGTCCTCTGTTGTTGGAAGCTATGTGGGTCCACAGACATGCCCTCTATTCATCAGTTTTTCAAGAGAAAAAATAGGACAGATCTTTAAAAATCAAGCACATCTAAAACTGAGGTGGGCCACACAAAACTAGAGAGTTGGAACAGAAACGTCCACTGTTGAAACCTTCCTAGAGCCGATCATGGTGTTTATATGAAATCCAAACCGTTCATAGGGTTATCACCACTCTGATAAACTGTAGGAATAAATATCATCCAGATACATAACTTATGTGGCCTCACAAAGTTTCTAATGGTGGACGTTCCAAACCTGCTGTTTTGTGTGGTAAGGCCAACTGAATGTGTTTCAGACATCTAACCCATTTGCTATATGTGTCCCACTTAGATGAAGGGTTAGGGTTTTTACCTTTCGAGCTTTGAGGAAGAGAACAAGAGGAGTTTGAGTTGGAGCCCCGAGTCCACGCTGAAAAATGGGTTCCTGATCACTAAGGAGGAGAGGAGAGAGAGAGAGAGGAGAGAGAGAGAGAGAGAGAGAGAGGAGAGAGAGAGATGAGAGAAAGAGAGAGAGGGAGAGAGAGAGAGAGAGAGAGAGAGAGAGAGAGGATGCGTGAGAAAGGACCGAGAGAGACAGAGAGAGAGAGATACAGGATGCGAGTCGCTGACGGAGATGGACGAACGCGAATTTCCTAAGTAAGACTTTCGCAGGAAGTTTGCACAAGATTCTGTGTGGGTCCTACTTAGTTGTTTGTGTGAAATCTAACCCCTCTATCTGTTTTTTAAGCTCATTTATGATGTGGGACCAAAATCGAGGAGGATCTAAAACTCAAATGGGCCACACGAGAGGAAACAATGGAGATTAGTGACCACCATTGAAATATTTGTATATCCATAAAAGTTTTTGATGATATTTTTTTGGTTTTTTCACTTTATCTAAGTGAAAATGACCTTATAAATGGTTTAGATGGCATATAAACAGCAAGGTAGAGCTTAGGAGGTTTCAACGGTAGGCATTCCTTTCCCCACTGTTTCATCTCCTATGGCCCACTTGAGTTTTGGATCCTACTCATTTTTGGTAGAATATCTTAAAATGAGGTCAAAAAGCGGATGGACGGCTTTAATTTCTCACAAACATCATAACGGGCCCCACCTAGAATCCTTGCGCTGGAACGTCATGCGAAAGGCTTTTGTAGGAAATCTGCGTACAAGACGGATTGGTTAGTCCCCCAGGCACAGGCCCCGTGGTTGGTGGTCGGTGCTCTGTGGGACCCACCATGATGTATGTGTTTCATCCATTCTGTTCATCCATTTTTATAGAGCATTTGAGGGCTTTATACAAAAAATAATATGGATAAAAATCTTAGGTGGACCACAGCACAGGAAAAAAAATAATGATTGGATATCCACCATTAAAATCCTCCTAAGGCCCACTATATTGTTTATTTGACATCCAATATGTTGATTAGGTCATACAGACCCAGATGAAGGGAAACAATAAATATCGGCCTGATCCAAAACTTTTATGGCCCCAAAACATTTTTAATGTTCAACGTTCATTCAACACTGTTTCCTGTAACGTGTTCCACATGAGATTGAGATATACCTCATTTTTTCTTTCATACCATAAAATGATCTATAAAAATAGATGGACGGAATGGATGAAATATATAAATCATGGTGGGGCCCATAGAGCACTGACAACCAACCAATTGCTGGTGGCAGGGGGAGTAATCAATCTGTTTCCGTCGCTAACATAGGGCGTCTCTTGGATGCCCTACGATCAGTGACGTCACCAAGTTTTGTGGGCCCCGCTATGATGTATTTGTTATATCCACACCGTCCATCCATTTTGAGATATCATTTCAAGTCATGAGCCAAAGAATGAGGCAGATAAAAATCTGTAGTGGACCCCACCATAGAAAACAGCGGGGATAGTGATTTCTTAAGGCCCATCGTAATATTTATTTGAAATTCAACCAGTTCAAAAGTTAAAAAATACATGAAATATGAGAAAACACAAATATCAACTTCATATAAAACCTTTTTGCCTTTAGAAGTTTTTAATGGTGGGCGTCACTGTCCCACGTTTTTTGTGTTGGGGTCCATTAGAGCTTTGGATTTAAATCATTCTTTGGATATTGCCCTAAAATGATCTCTACACATGGATGGAAGGTGTGGATATAAAACATACATCATGGCAGGGCCCAAAAATGAGAGATAAATATCAGGTGGACCACACCACATGAAAACAATAGTGACTGGATATCCATCATTAAAATCCTCGTAAGGTCCACTGTACCGTTTATTTGGCATCCAATGTGTTTATTAGGTCATACAAACCTAGATGAAGGGGGAAAACAAAAATCATCTCAATCCATAACTTTTATGGCCCCCGAAATGTTTTTAATAGTTGATGCTCATTCAACCCTGTTTCCTGTAATGTGGTCCATTTCAGATTGGGATATACCTCATTTTTGGTCTCATGCCGTAAGATGATCTTTAAAAATAGATGGACAGCATGGATTAAACACATACATCATGGTGGGGCCCACATAGCACCAACCACTAGCCATTGGCTAGTGTCAGGAGAAGTATCCAATCTGTTCCCCTTATTTATGGTGCGGTCCATTTAATCTTTGGATATGATTCATTTTTTGGATAATTCTCTAAAATGATCTCAAAAAATGGATGAACGGGTGTGGTTGATCCCAAATTTTCGGTAAATCCAAACTCAAGTGGACCATGCCACACGAAACAATGTGAAATAATGATTTCACCATTGATACCTTCCTTGGGCCCACAGTAATGTTTATTTGTCATCCAACCTGTTCATAATAAAAAAAAGATATGAATGAAGAGAAAACACAAACATCGGCTTGATCCAAAACTTCTATGGCCTCCAAGAATTTTTCAATGGTAGAGGTTTAATCACACTATTTCTTGTGGTGTGGTCCACTTGAGCTTTGGACATGATTCATTTTTGTTCTTTAGACCCCAAATCATCTGTTAACATGGATGAACGGAGTGGATAAAATAAATAATTAATGGTAGACCCCACAAAGTTAACTCAGGGTAATTAGTAAATCACCTAAATGGTGTGGAGAGGGGTTTCCTTTCATAATCATATATTGGGTTTGCCTAAATATGATTCAGATATCCAACCCACTCATTATGTGTGTCCACTTGGATGAGGGGTCAAACCAAGTTTCAGCCGCATCTAAAACTCATGTGGGCCCCACCAACTTCTTTTATATTTTTAGGATATCTTCACATGATTTTTTACATATCACGGTGTTGATGTTCGACACACATTATGATGGGGCCCACAAAACTTACATAAACACTTAGGTTCTCATGAGGTCAATAAAGTTGGGTCACAATTTTGACCAAAATATTTGCCCCATTTTACCTATCTGGTCCATTCACTCTATTCTCTGATCAATACTCAATTTCACTAGTTATTCGTCCCAATCAGGTTACATATGAAAAAGATATTGGGCATACAAGATTGATAAACAATTTTAGTGAAATTTGATTTAAACATTTGAAGGTTTTTACTCTTCAATCTGGACTGATTAGATTGTCCAAAAACAGTTAAAGCTATAATTAGTGGATGTGCCTAATAATTTAGTATTTTTTTTTTTCAAATATAAATTTCAATTTCCATTTAAAAATAATATTCCTTTATAAAATGTATATTTTTGAAAATTTTTTAACAATATAACATTTTTATTATAAATTATTTCTAAAAAAAAAATTAAATACAAATTCTGAATTTTTATTTTCAAAATTTCAAAATATTATCTCATATTTTAAATTTTTTCTCAATAATTTGAAAATGTCGATTTTCTTTTCTTCAAAATAAGCATCATTTTATTTTCAAAAATTTTCTCAAACATTGTTAAAATTTTAAACTTCTCCATATTCTTTTTCATGTGATATTACAAATCATTCAAATATTACCTTTTAATTATAAAAAATAAAAAAATTTCCACTCATATGATATAAAAACCATACATGCATACATACATACATACATACATACATACATACATACATACATACATACATACATACATATATATATATATATATATTGAAAAACAAAGGATTATTACCGACGGCTTCTATTAGTCGGTAAAACAATTAGCGACGGCTATATGCCGCCGGGAAAAAATTTTAATACTTATTTTTACCTACGCAATTCATTGTCGGTAAAAAACACTTTTCGCTAAGTCTTTTCGGTGGTGGCAGGAATTTTTGGTCCATGGTGGGAACCTTTTTCCGACGGTTTTAGTGCGTCGGAAAAACTGTCACGCTTTTGGTCAAGGTGGTAATCTTTGGTCCTTGGCGGGAACCCTTTCCCGACGGTTTTAGTTCGTCGGAAAAACAGATGCTTTGGCGGGAACCTTTTTCCGACGGTTTTAGTTCGTCGGAAAAACTGTCATCCTTTCGGTCGTGGCGGGAATCTTTGGTCATTGGCGGGAACCTTTTCCCGACGGTTTTAGTTCGTCAGTAAAAAGCAATATTACGGACAATTATGAAAGTATGGGATTTATGCCGACGGTTGATGTCCGTCGGAAAAAACAATTTTACTGATAACAATGATGTTCGTCGGTATTAACATCCTTACCAGATTTTTCCAATGCTTCAAGTCCATCGGGGAAAACACTGTTACTGACAAGTTCTTGTTGGTTATAACATTATTGGATTTTTGCCGACGGTTGATGTCCGTCGGTAAAAACAGATTTACCAACGAAACTTTTTCATTGGTATTAACATTGTACCAGATTTGTGCCGACGTGTCATGTCCGTCGGGAAAAACACTTTTACCAACGAAGATAGATTTAGTCGGTAATTACATCGTACTGCATTTTTACCGACAGTTCATGTCCGTCAGGAAAAACACAACCTATGAAAATGAAATTTCATTTGTAAAAGTAAATTTTTCGATTTTCTTTTTTCAAAAAAATAAAAATAACCATTACCAACGAAAATTTACATTAGTAAAAGTTTACTTTTACCTACAAAATTACAATTTTCATCAGAAAAGTACACTTTTACCTACGAAATTAAAATTTCATTGGTAAAAGTTACGAAAATAATTTTCGTTGGTAAAAGTCCTTTTTACCTATGAAAAAAAAATCTTCGGTAAAAGTTTCGTCGATAAAAATCCTATTTCTTGTAGTGACACTCAGAATTCCGAAAAACCTGCACATGAGAAACCTATCTCTGAGTATAAAACCTTGACAAAACTTCGAACAAAGTTAGTAACAATAAAATCGAATGGTACAAGTTCACTAAATTACCTTTATGAAGCTATCGAATATGTTGATCATAAAAAAATAAAATAATAAATCTTGGGCCTTACCCTGTGATCTTATCCATAAAGGGCTCAAATCTCGACAACTCACTGCTACTTAATCAAGATAACCAATTCTTAATGAAGATCTACCTAAAGCTAAGATACTCGATGGATTAGATCTTGATCGTCCTATGCACATAAATCGAATTGATCCAATTACATCGTGGCCTTCAAATCAATGATTTAAGGAAATTAGGATCAAATCATCATTTTTACAAATTGTAGATAGGTCACACTATGAACTTAACTAATTCAAAACCTAATCGTCATGCATGAGAAATGTCGCTACTTATTACAGAAATGCCTTGATTAACTAAACAAGCTGTAAACCGCTCGTTAGTGGGAAAATAAATCTGAATTTATATAAAGACATTCGTCTTAATAGGCTTGACGTCCATCACGGATATTGAGTCGAGATCGAGCCTCGAATTGTTTAGCTTGGGCTCGTAGGGAGAGAGCATGGGACATATGAATGCCCTTAAAATTGTTAAGAACTTAAGCTAAATGTTCTTGTCCAATCTTTGTCAAAGTAGTGTCTTTCAGACCGTTAGATCACAATCAAATTAAGAACACTAATATACGTTGATATTGTTGAGGCATAAAATAAGAGGAGAATTTAAGCAAGGAAAGTTCAAGGTATTTAGGAAAAGGTTGGAAGAAAGGAACAAAGAATTACTTCTGAGAACACTTTGTGCTGGAGCGCACAAAGTAAATGGATTGCGCGAGATCGCGCAAAGTAAAACAGATTGCGCGGGATCGCTCAAAGAAGACAGATTGCGCGAGATCGCGCAAAGCATGTCGTTTGCGCGTATCCGCGCAAAGCGTATGACGGTGATATAAAAATGATTGGGTGTTATTTTGTCCCACATCACCCAAGTTGGAGTTTTTACACTTGTGAAAATGTCTATAAATACCCTGCTCTTTCTCTAAAAAGGGGTTAGAGGATTTCAGAGTGAAAGAAGAGCAAAGGAGAAGATCGAAGGTGCGGAGTATTGGGCTCCAGCAGATTGTGCGGATCCACGCAAACGAGCATTGGGCTCATACAGTTTGCGCGGACCCGCTGCCCTACAGTCTATAACAGCAATGGGCTATCATGCTGCCGAAATGGCCGAAGTCTTCAAATCTTCAAGGTCTTCTTATTCAGGAGAGAATGAAGAATCACCGACAGAAAGGCGTATTTCTCCTAAGTCTCAGGAGATGACCGAAATGGCACCGGAATCTCAATTTTCCTTGAAGACTATTGGTCGATTCATCAATTCCTCCTAAGTCTTAGGGGATGATTGGGATCATTGTCGTTATGCTGCCGAACTTTACGTTAACTATGATAGCTGAA
This sequence comes from Magnolia officinalis, assembly GCA_021015155.1. Lineage (NCBI taxonomy): Eukaryota > Viridiplantae > Streptophyta > Magnoliopsida > Magnoliales > Magnoliaceae > Magnolia > Magnolia officinalis. The sequence goes on from JAJHSJ010000001.1 coordinate 47,522,541, forward strand.
TTCATAGTGAATTCTTTGTAATCTATCTTAGAATCAAGGGATACTTGAGGATGTAAATGAATTCAGAATCAATAAAGTGTGATGATTGTCTTTATATTGTTCCATTGTTATGACTAAATAAGATAGTTTCCCCAAACTAAATATTTTGTTTCCTTGTCGAAACAAAATGGCGACTCTGCTTGGGAAAACACTGGGGGCATCGTGTAGACAGTTGCCGAAAGAAAAAGAACAAGTCAAGATGTGTCTAAACTCTATGGAGACAGGAATCGCATTCGGACTTACCAGCGCCGATATCGGAACCTTTCGCGATTTGGCTACCAAAGCCCATGCATTGGAATTAATGACTCGTAAAATGCCAGCATTTCATCATGAAACCGTCAGGAGAATATTTGGCAGAACGACCGTTAATACCATTGATCGGGATAAGAAGAATCAAGATGCGAGGGGCTCAAGAGACAAAAGGCCGGAAGGAAAAGAAAGTTGGAATCAATCAAGGGACAGATACGGCGGAAAAAAAGCTCAGAATGCTTGATTCTCACGAAGGATTTAAATTCGATAAAGAAGATGTAGTTCCTATGATGCAACAGTTGTTGAAAGCTGGCATCCTAGAATTACCAGAACCCAAACGTCCTGAAGATGTAATGAAGATCCGGGAAAGAAACTTTTGCCGTTATCATCGCCTGGTGGGACATCCGACGGAGAATTGTTACACGTTGAAGTGCATCATACAACGAATGATAAATAGAGGTGATATAATAACCAGAGAAAGCGAAGGAAAGAATGCAAGGGCAACAACAAATGTATTGTCAATCCAGGAAAAGGCTCGAGAAATAAAAGAGAAGGAAAATCGAAAGTCAATAAAGAATGCGGCAATGATTACGTTGCGATCAAGGAAGCAAGTGATAAGTTCGGTGAAACAAAGAGCGGAAATTGCAAGGAAAGAAGTCACTAAAAGACAGAACGGCGAGAATGAAAGTAAAAAAGGGAATGGACCGATGAAAGTGGCTTATGACGTAGTTAGTCATTTGAAAGGCATACCGGCACGCCTAAGCATCTATGATGCACTTAAGTTATCAGAAGAGTTTCGGCAGAGTCTAATTCAAGCGCTCTCTGATCACGATGTGAGATACGCTTTATTGATAGAAATGAAACATGAAAGACATGATGAACGGGCAAATTGTCTACCAGTAATCTCGTTCTCTGATAATGATTTAATTGGTGAAACAGAACATAACAGGCCATTAATGATAGAAGGGTATATTTGTGAAAAGAAGATAAAATGGATTATGATAGACAATGGGTCCGCAGTGAATATTTTGCCGCTCTCCATGATAAATAAATTGGGCTATCGCCGCTCTGATTTGTGCCCTAGCGGAATAATGATACAGGGATTCAATCAAGATGGACAACGCGCACTCGGTAAGATTACAGTGACATTGGAAGTGGGAGACTTAATTACTACTGTTGTGTGTCACGTTATAAATGTTGTGACAACGTACAACCTTCTCTTGGGAAGGCCGTGGATACATCAGTACAGTATTGTACCCTCTACTCTACACCAATGTTTCAAATACTGTAAGGACGGAATGCAATACAAAGTGATGGCTGACGCGAAACCATATACAGAAGCTGAATCTTTCTTCGCGGATGCCAACTATTATAAAGGTTTTTCTGAAGAGGTGGGAAATGATGACGAAAAGAGAGTCTTGAAAGACGACCGAATAAACAATGTTAGAGAAGAAAGGGTGGAATCTTCTAAGACTGCAGAAGCAAGAAAGAAGTTCTATTTCGTGCCCAAGAGTCTGAGACAACCCGGGCAGCCGCCGTTAACATTGTTATCGACAGAACAGTTTGAAATTTTACAATCCAATTATACGATGCCTTTACCCAAAATTGAAAGGTGTAAGCCATTTATAGTCGCTCAAGGAAGATTTGAGGTCAAGGCTAGTACTAAACACCCTGAGCCGATAGAATTCCATGCTGCAGCAAAAAAAAAGGAGGAGATCACAAGCAATGTATATCACGGAAAGCTAACACCGCAAAATTTGAAAAAATACAGTGCAGTAAGCAAGAAAATCATGAGAAATATGGGCTTTGATTGTAACAAACCCACCGGATTGAATCATGGGAAAGGAATTCAAATCCCTCTCGGGGTTGGTCAGGAAAAGCAGAGAAAATTCCAGGGGCTAGGAGCAAAGTCATCAGTAAATATGGTATCAGTAAATATGACTTTGGCCGCACAGATGCCAGAGCAAGACCCTAAGGTAGTTGAGTATCCTGAAACTGCTCCAAAACAAATAGAAGATGGGGGGCAACCGACAATAGATGGCTTGCGAGAAATAAATTTAGGAACAGAAGAAGAACCGATGAATACATTCATCAGCGTCAGTCTTTCTGAACAGGAATTCGAGAAATATAGCCAACTTCTCAAAGAAAATAAAGATGTCTTCGCCTGAACATATGAAGAAATGCCGGGACTGGAACCCTCTGTAGCAATGCATCGATTAAACATCTCCAAAGAAAAGAAACCAATAAAGCAAGCACAAAGACGCTTTCACCCAGACCTGATTCCGTTAATCGAAGAGGAGGTAAACAAACTAATAAAAGTTGGATTCATTAGGGAAGTTAAATATCCCAAGTGGATATCAAACATTGTTCCTGTGAAGAAAAAGAATGGGCAGATCAGAGTACGTATTGACTTCAGAGATTTGAGCGAAGCATGTCCAAAGGACGACTTCCCTCTCCCGATAACAGAGTTATTGATCGATAGTACTACTCAGTATGCTGTTATGTCTTTTATGGACGGTTATGCAGGTTATATTCAAATCAGGATGGCACCCGAAGATGAAGAGGCAACGGCATTCAGAACACCGCTCGGGATTTACTGTTACAAAGTTATGCCTTTTGGTCTTAAAAATGCTGGGGCAACATATCAGAGGGCGATGAAAAATATCTTTCAAGATATGATGCATAAACATGTTGAATGCTACGTTGACGACTTGGTGGTCAGGTCAGGAGGTCATCAAGAACACCGTGAACATTTGGCAGCAGTCTTCCGTCGACTCAGAAAGAAACAATTAGAGATGAACCCAGCTAAATGCACGTTCGGGGTATCCTCTGACAAATTCCTCGGCTTCGTTGTACGGTATAGAGGCATCGAGATCGATCCAGGGAAAATTAAAGCTATTCAAAATATGCCGCCACCGACAACGCTGAAGGAATTGAATAGTTTACAAGGAAAACTGGCATTCATTTGCCGTTTCATTTCAAACCTCGTAGGAAGGTGTCAGCCATTTTCTCGGCTAATGAAGAAAGATACGGAATTTGTATGGGATCACCCCTGTCAGAATGCATTTGATTCGATTAAGGAGTTGCTGAAACAGCCGTCGGTATTAACAGTTCCAGTGAGAGGTAACCCGCTTATCTTGTATACATCTGCAGCTACGAATTCTTTGGGTGCTTTGTTGGCACAGGTAAATGAAGCTGGAAAGGAGACTGCTCTTTATTATCTAAGCCGAACATTGATGGGGGTAGAATGCAATTATTCCTCGATCGAGAAAAAATGTTTGGCGCTGATATTTGCTGTACAAAAGTTAAGACATTATTGTCTCTCCCACGATATAACTTTAATCTCAAGAGCATATCCGATTAAATTCTTAATGACCAGGCCAATGTTGTCGGGAAGATTAGCCAAATGGATGTTATTGTTATTAGAATATACTATTTCATATAAACCGGCGAAAGCAGTAAAAGGGCAGGCTATGGCAGATTTCCTCGCAGCACATCCCGTGGCAGAAAGTGAAAAAATTAATGATGACTTCCCAGACGAGCAGGTTATGTTAGCTGAATCTCAGAGCCCATGGCAAATGTATTTTGATGGCGCTGCTCGAGCATCGGGAGCGGGGGCAGGAGTGATATTCATTACTCCTCAAGGCAATCTGTTACCATACTCCTTTACACTGGGCACCACATGCATGAACAATGAGGCTGAATACATAGCCCTCATTATCGGAATGGAAATAGCGCAACAAATGGAAATAAAATTATTGCATATCTTTGGAGATTCTAAATTGATTATAAATTAATTGACAATAGAATTCGAAGTAAGAAAACAAGAGCTCCTGCCTTATTGTCGGAAGGTACAACAATTACTTGAACAGTTTTGTCATGTAGAAATCAAACATATACCGCGATCTGAGAATGCAAAAGCAGACGCTTTAGCCAGTCTGGCAGCGGCTCTGTCCTGTACAAATCGAACTCCTCTCCAGGTAACTATCGAAGAAAGAAGATTCCTACCATCCGCAGAGGTTATTGAAGAAACCATTGAAATATTTCCCATATCTTGTCTGGAAGTAACAACAGATGATTGGCGTCAGCCTTTCATCGATTATCTCAAATATAATATCCTGCCAGAAGATAATGCACAAAGACAGTAGATTAAGCAACGATCGGGCAAATTTGTCATGTGCAGCGAAGTGTTGTATAGAAAGTCTTATAATGGAATGCTGTTACGATGCTTAGACAAGCAAGAAGCAAATCAAATGCTGCGGGAAGCACATTCAGGAGAATGTGGAGCGCATCAAGCAGGCCGAAATTTATGCCATAGAGTGCATTGAATGGGTTATTACTGCTCTACCATGTTCAAAGATGCGATAGAATATGCAAAGCGGTGTCATGAATGTCAAATACATGGGAATATAATACACGTTCCCCCAGAAGATTTACATCAGTCCGTTGCTTCTTGGCCTTTCTCAGCTAGGGGACTCGATGTAATTGACCCTATAAATCCATCTTCGTCTAAGGGAAAACAATATATTTTGGCAGCGACAGACTATTTTTCCAAGTGGACTGAAGCGGTCGGCTTGCGTAATGTTAAAGAAAAGGACGTGGTCAACTTCATCCGGCATGCCATAATATACCGTCATGGTATTCCAAAAAAGATCGTCTCTGATAATGGCACCCCTTTTAAAAATAGAGGCATGGAAAAGTTGTGCCAAAAGTTCGGCATCCAACATTCATTTTCAACACCTTACTATCCTCCGGCCAATGGATTAGCAGAGGCGTTTAATAAAACGATTGTCAAAATAATAAAGAAAACGGTGACAGGCAATAAACGCGATTGGGATGAAAAGTTACAGGAAGCATTATGGCCTACAGAACTACTCATCGTACAGTAATAGGGGTGACACCGTATTCATTAATCTATGGTATGGAGGCAGTTATCCCAATTGAAATACAAGTGGCATCGCTCAGAATAGCGCTACATTAGTCTATAACAGATGATGAAAATGCAAGAATAAGGCTGAAAGAATTAGATCTGCTCGATGAGAAACGTCTTACAGCTCAGCAACGGTTCCAGTCATATCAGGCAAGGATATCGGCTGCCTTTGATAAGCAAGTTAAATATCGCTCTTTCAAAAAAGGAGATATGGTGTTAATGTGAAAAGACCTATAGTGGTCACCCGCCAGACAGGGGGCAAGTTCGAGCCCAAATGGGACGGTCCGTATGTGGTAAAAGAAGTATACTCCAATGGGGCATAGAGAATCGCAAATCAAGAGGGACAGGGTATCAGTATACCTGTCAACGCCCACTTCATCAAAAGATACTACCCCTGAAGATAGACATGCTGATTTTGACCCAGAATATTATCGGTATAATGATTCTGTATCAAAAGGGGGCAAGGATGAATAAGATCATGTCTATATGTCAACAAAAGAAGCTATGAAGAAGAAGTTCACGAGCATGTCAACTATGTTAGCAAGTATTTAGAAAATATATATGATCATCATCATCACCAAATAAGTTTGACAAAGTCAATATCATCTTGAAGATTCTCTTGAAGATATTGACAAGATTGATATATTGCCTTACAAGGTGTGGATCTTCTTGAAGATATTATCTCAGTCAGAAGCATCTACTATACTGGCAATGACGATGATCATAATTATTATTGCCTTACAAGGCACGGATCTTCTTAAAGATACTAGCAAAAGCAAGGACATATCAATCTCAGTCAAAGAGGCAGTATAGCCAAACCAAATCCTAAAAGAGCAAAAAAAAAAAAAAAAAAAAAAAAGGATCAAGATCACGCTCTCAAAGGATCAAGCTCTAAAAGAGCCGGCCAACTATATGTAAGACCTATGAAGATCGCCATTAGGGCAGCGGAGAGGAGCCAGTGGCCCTAAAAAGCTCGCGAAGACCATCATGCGCACCCATGCGGGCAGCTGACAAAGTCAAGGATTCAAAGCCTAAAAGGCAATATATCCGCAAAGACTAGTCATCGTAACTCCCATGTCGTCTGTATAGCTTCCGGCAGCGCCACAGGGAACGGATGAAAATGCCCTCCCGTGAATGGGCTCGACCTTGCAGACGAAGAAAACAGGGGCCGCAGTGCGAGCTTTAGGCCAACCATGCGTAAGACCCTCCAGATCTAGGGTTTGATTTCAGTAGTAACTCGTGAGGAAGGGCTTAAACCTACTCATTGATGGACTGGTGACCCTAGATTTGGTGCCCAAAGGTAGCCTTGTGAGCCCTGCGAACTCTAGAGAGTACCGTGGCCAACCCTGTGCGTAAAACCAACAGTTCACGCCCCTGGCCCGGTAGCGTCAATGGGCCCCTCTGATGGACCGTTGCCGTGAGCTCAAGGCAGTGAAAAGTCCAAGAGAACTCTAGAGAGTTACAGTGGCCATCACATAAGACCCACAAGTACTCCACTACTCATGAGCTAAACTGTGTGTGTGCACGCGCTCCACTACTCATGAGCTTAAACTGCGTGTGGCTAATTAAATTGAAACTTAGCACCGCCAATTTAATACTCACATAGAGAATCCTGCACTAACAAAGATAAAAGGCTTGAAAATTATAATTAAGGATATGATGAAAATACTGTATGAAAATGTAACATCCCGGATTTTTGCTAACCTAGGATTAGACGTCCTTAGGCGATGGGTCGATCCTAACCCCTTATTAACTTGTCAGAACTGAATCCCACAGTCTAAAATCGCTCCTTAACCCATTTCCTTCACAAATCCCACCCTTCACCACCTTGTTCCTCAAATTTTCTAAGTACTTTCACCATAGACACTATCTTAAACTAACTAAGTAGTATAACTTAGATCACTTTATATACAAACTACAAAGGACTAAGTACCACCTCAGACAGAAATCTTACAGGACTAAATCCTTTAGAAATTTGGCGAGATTTAGCTAGTGTTAAACTAGAGTGCCTGTGAAATTAGCACCAATCACTTTAAATACGATCTGCAAGACCCAAAACTTGTAGAATCATTGACGCTAGGTTACCCTAAAATCTAGGATCAATCTCATTACTCGGATGCTCTCGGGAGCATCTCGAAACTCCGTATCGGAACTAGACCGCACGTCGGAAGTCTTGTCACGTCCTAAACTAGGAAACCGGGCTCACAAAATTCCCAATCGCCGAATCCGGCGCCGACAGCCTCCGTAGTACCCCATTCTCGGCTTCCAGCGCCCATACGCCAGATTTCCGATCCTGGGATCCTACAAGGAGGATTTTCAATATGATTTTTTTTTATAATGGAGCATAACCACAAGCATAACCAAGTCACAAAACAACATCACCACATATCCACTATATCAAAAACTTTTAAGTACAATGCAGAAAGGGAAATACAGGGTGATCAAAAAGCTCCAAAAAGAGATCTGATACGCGCTCCTGCCTCAGCGCTGCTGCTGTCCAACGCTACCTGCACGCAACGGTCGTGCATAAGTTTACAAAAGCTTAGAGGGTGGTGTAAGTGTGTATACAAGGCAAACGCCAAGTGTACAATATCAGAGTAATGCAGAAATATGCGGTAAGTCCATGAATGCTATCAGTTGTACCAGAGCTATGTAATGTAAGGCATGAATGATATCGGCCATACCAAGGCCATGCGATGCGAAACATGAATGCTATCGGCCATACCGACGCAATGTAAGGCCTACGTAGCCGAATGCCATATGCGAGATACAATACAAGCATGTCAGTCCTCATCATGTACACATTTCAGTACAGTTCCTCTTTGGATATCACCGGGGTCTAATACACCTCACACTGACTGCCTCCTCCCTAGCTGCACAGTCAAGCAAGTGGAAGAGACCACACTATCTGCCTGACCAGTAGTCTGCTAATACCTACCCGGCTCGTCGATAGCGGACACATTTGCTAGCTGGTCAAACTCAGCCTAGCTTATAGCCCCCTCACTCAGGCGGATAAGGCCACACCCCTTTCCAACCGACCACGACACAGTGGGAGACGCGGCCTACTGGTATTCGGCACTCGGGCGCTTGTGTATCCACTCAGTCTAGACGTTGGAGCATCTCCTGGTACCAAAAAGGTTCTGGGACTTTCACCCAAGGACATCCTAAGTGCCCACAGTGCTAGAACAAAGTATTTCCAGTATCCGATACGGCCATCCACGATGTGCCTGTGGAGCCACGACCCTGATGTCTCTAGGGCGTGTAGTGATCAAGTCACACATATGCGAGATGCATGATTCACACCGTACAATCATGCAGCAATCTCACGCGTACCACACGATCATGTGGGGACTCCGTCTCATAAGGAGTCCCGTAAATGTCTCAGTCCAACGGCTTATGTTATGATCAAACATTCCTCATATCAAGCATACAAATGATGCGTATGGGTATGAATCATGAAGCTATACTAAGCATGTTATAAAGTGGTGAACTATCAACAAATGTGGGCCTACTAATGGGCCCTAGGGAGAGTTATAATGCGGACATTTAACCAACATTATTCTTACAACGTGGACGTCAAACCAACATTTCTCCCAAGGCATAACCTGTCATCAAACATTATTACACACACTATGGAGGAATCCCTCATTGCAATGGACCCTAAGGACGTCCTATTGGGCCTCGACCCATGGGCCTTATATTCATTAAATGGGCCACATCATATGGGCCTTTTATAAATCAAGTGGGCCACATCAAAGGGGCCTTATGTACACTGAAATGGGCCATATCCCATGGGCCTTTGAATACATCACAATGGGCCTTGTAACATGGGCCTCAAATACATTGAATGGGCCCCATCACATGGGCCTTATAAATATCAAGGTGGGCCTCAACAACAGGCCACAAATACATCAAATGTGGGCCTCAACAAACGGGCCACAAATACATCCAGATGGGCCTAATCACATGGGCCTTACATGTATACCAAGGTGGGCCACACCAAAATACAAGTGGTGATGATGATTTCCACCATTAAAATCCCTAAGGCCCACCAACAGATATATATTATATAATATAATATATAATACATACAATATAATATATATTAATATAATATATAATACATACAATATAATATATATAATATAATATATATACATAAAATATATATATATAGACACACACACACACCACACACACGCACGCACACAGCACACACTCACACACTCATGCACACAAGTGCACACTCACACACGCATGCACACACACGTGCACACATACACACATACGCACACACCCGCACGCACACCGCACACAACAGGGAGGGCTCACCGTCCACTGACGGTGGACGGTGAAACGCACACATCACTGTGGGTCCCACGTGGGGCCCACCATAACGTTTATCTTCCATCCAACCCGTCCATAAGGTCGCACGGGCTTGGAAGAAGAGGAAAAACAAATTTCAGCTTGATCCGAAACTTCTGTTGTAACATCCCGGATTTTCGCCAACCTAGAATTAGACGTCCTTGGGTGATGGGTCAATCCTAACACAGGTTTAACTTCCCAAACGCTCAATTAAAGCCTCAAATCCCTTTTTAAACAATTTTCTTCACAAATCCCACCCTTCACTACCTTGTGCTTTCAATTTTTCAAAGCGCTTTCGCCCTAGACACTATCTTAAACTGCTAAGTAGTAAAACTTGGATCACTTATATACAAACTGCAAAGGCCTAAGTACCATCTCAACCAGAAAACAATTAGGATTAAATCCTTTAGAAATTTAACAAAGTTAACTAAGTGCAAAACTCGATTAGCCATGAAATCTGTTGGGATCGCTTTAAATACGATCTGCAAGACCCAAAACTTTCAAAATCAGTGACTCTAGGTTATCCTAAAGTTTAGAACCAAACTCATTTCCTGTCTGCTCTCGGGAATGAAACGAAACTTCGTATTAGGTCTAGACTGCACATCGGGAGTCCGATTAACACGAAGCTAAGGAAATAGGACCGCCTCACTGGGCTTGACAATCATCTCAAAAATCAGATCCAGCCGATGTCCCACGGCCATTCGTTTCGATCCGGAGCGAGGGAGTGTGAAAAACACTATTCCCATTCCAAAATAAATATCTGGAATAGTGATCTGGCACCATTCGCTTGCGCATCAGTATTAAGCAATCAGACCGTCAGAATCAGACCAAATTACACCCTCGGATCAGGAAAAATTTCAGGAACATTTACATGTGCTTGGAATTTCGGATCGTGGCCCACTGACCGTTGAACTGAAAGTGGTCCGCCACGTGCGATCTGGGAATCCGATCGAGTCGAAAACGTAATCCCTCATAGATCCATGTGTGGTGAGCTTAAGTCTGACGTTTGGCTCAAGGAGGGCCACCAGAACCTCTCTTTTGAGCTGGAAAAGTGACGAAATACCTATATTAGCAGTAACCCTTGAACAGGAGTCTATTTTGGTGAGTTTTGAGATTATATAAAGACCTTAAACCCTCTCTCATGGTAGCCATACGAATTTGGGATTTGAGAGAGGGAAAAGAGAGAGAAAGTGAGGGAGAAGTGGGAGAATCTCCCTGCCGTCGTTCCCTGCCATCACACGGCCCACACCGCCTCATTCCAGGCGCTCTCCCGACGGTATCTACTCCGTTTGAAGGTGAGAAACCCTAACCCTAGATCTATTTTGAAGTATGTAGGTTGTAGGTTGAGTAAAGGCTAACCGATTCCGCTCTTTAGGCTAGAAAACTCCCGTATACGGAAGCTCAACAACCCTATCGATTCCGTTGCGATTCTACGACAAAAGGTGAGGACTTTAAGTGTATAAGTTACGTTTTCCAACACTTTCAATGTCAGATAATGATAGATTCATGATCTGCATGTAAATGCACATGTACAAAGTGCTTTCCGTTTCCTGTTTCGATTAACGTTGTAGAATATGGAATTTCACATACTCTAGATATACGTAGAAATACCGTATACGTATTTTTTTCGGAAAATGTTTGACATGTTTATTAATGTATGATTATATAATATATGGATAAAATACTAGTTTGGCGAAAGGAATCGCGGAAATACATGTTCACTTGTAAATGTCAAGTATGTTGAAATTGTGTATTCTAGAAATACCGCGTATGTGCAAATTTTGGAAATATAATTGTCATGATTATTTGTTGTATGAATACGGTATACGTGGATAAAATAACCGCTTGCGAAAGAAAGAATACCCTAATACGCGTTTTGCTAACATACGTCATGTATGTTGGAATAACGTACTCTAAGTATTTGTGTAAATGCTTGTGTGTGTAAATGCTTGAGTGTTAGTGCCTTAGATAGGCGGTGATATGGGATTTCCGACTCCCTTAGAGACATGTAGGATCCCCTCCATGCGGTGGTTCACTATAACCGCTCACTTGTGGCGTGTATATAATTGTATCCCTATGTGTATAGTGCTTTACTACATGCTTCACAACATGCTTTACAACATGCTTTACTTCATGTTTTACTTCATGCTTTATAACATGCCTGCTAACATGCTTGTATTGCTTGTTTATCATGCTTTACTCCACATGCTATTGATGAGAACTGTTTGAGTTTGGGACTATGTCTATAGTCCAAACATTCGGTACCAGACTTGCGGTTGTGGCTGAGATTCATATCGCCACAAAGGATGTGTCTGGCGAACCCGAGTCGTACTTCGGTTGGCGATAGTGGTTGGCCACACGGAGTGCTTTTGCGCTCCATATTGCTCAACTTGTGGTGCGCTCGAGCTAGTCAGGCTCGTCAAGTAAACCGAAATGTATTTATGTATTCACCATGTTTGGTCGCTACTGCTTGAACCTAGGGTACCAAACTTACCAGTGGCGATTTTAACCATGGTACCTCGATCCGCTAAGTCGCATGAGCCGGGCATGGTGGTATGGGAAACCGTGGTCGAGCTGTCGGCCTACGCTGGGGCCATGTGCCTCCCCGTAGTGACCATTGCGCAACCAAACTCGTGAGCCGAATACGGTGGTATGGGACACTGTATTCGAGCTGTCGATACTTACGGCGAGAGCCGAGTACAGTGAGACCTGTGCTCGTGCTGACGGGCGACGAGTCCTCCGTAGTATAATCGAGTGTACTCCAAGTGTCTGTGATTGGCGTCGAGTCTTTCACAGCAACTAGAGTACGAGTTGAGCCGAGTACGGTGAGACCTGTACTCGAGCTGACGGCTAGTGATTGAGCCGAGTACGGTGAGACCTGTACTCGAGCTGACGGCCAGCAATTGAACCGTATACGGTGAGATCTGTATCCGCGCTGACTGGTGACGAGCCCTTTGCGATGCCTTCACTATGTTTCTCAAACCATAATATCGTATGAGATTAACTAGGATTGACGACCCTAGAATGGATCATGTTTGGGAATGATACAAGGGAGGTACCTTAGTTTCCCAATACTGCTGGTTGAAATGGACTAATAAAAACTTGGTAATCATGAGCATCATCGCACCGCATGTGCTTTGTAGATGTGGCGCACTGAGGGAGTAAGCATTCGCGAACGTAAGATGATGTCGCTTGAGGGTGGTTTGGCAAGGGCATACAGCATCATGTCATTTCATTCTCGCATTTAATAAGAGTAGTTAGAATTGTTTGATTTGTACTATTTTATCATTACTGCTTGATTGAATTGATAACATGTTAACCTATGCTTTATTGATCCACTGAGTTAGCTACTCACTCCCACGTTACGGGACGGTGTTGTACACACCAACCAGATTTGTTGAGTTTCAGGTGATGGCGATGCTTGTGAGGCAGAGCCGGACTACTTCTATGATGATAGGAGGAATTCTCCTATTTGTATCTCTCCAGCAGGTCAATGAAGACCTGATATTGTATTGACGGGGCTATGGTACATGGGATAGGAGGCATTACACTTCCTCACATTTGGTACAGTTTAGAACTGCACTTGTATTTATTTAACCTGGTAATGTTATCACACTCTGGAGACTCATCATAGTTTATATATTTTATCTATCTATCACAGTCTTCCGCTTGCAAATTTAACTGTCTCTGGAGTATGATATGCTGTGTTTTGGCTTAATCTCACTCATGTTCAATGCACAAATACAGTCAACATTCAATCATCATTCATTTTGTTGCATAAGTGATGTTCTGGAACTCGGGAGTTGAGTTTATGCTCGACCCCCAATTTTCAGGGCGTTACATCTGTGGACCCAGAAATGGGTTTCAACGGTAGAGTTCAATTCACACTGTATCCTATAATGTGGGCCACCTGAGACATGGATGGGCCTGAAATTTGGAGGGGACCCATTTCAAGTTGTGGCCCACCAAATGGACGGAGTGGATATAATAAATACATCATGGTGGGGCCCACGGCCGAGGGCCGTGGGACCAGCTCGTCTGCCGCCCGCCAACAGCAGGCGCTGCCTGCGGTTCTGACAGCGGCAGCGTCTGCTGCATCCTTATATTTTTTTATATATTTTTTTATTTAAAAACCTGTTTTCTTGAGGTTTTTCAGGTGTAGGGCCCGCATCAACAAAATCTACCCCAGCCATTGGACTCTGTATCCTATGACAAATCCATCAAGTCCAATATTGTATATGGTTTGGGGTACGAAAACATAAGGGCGGATTTCAACGGTACAAAACACCGTTTGTTATGCCAAGGCCCGTCAGGACATCGGATTGAGCCCATTTTTCAGTTCAACGCCTGAAATGATTTAAGGCATGGAATGGACGGCGTGGATTGACTATATACATCAAGATGGGGCCTATAAGGGTGACCCACCCAATAAGCTTGTGACAGAAGCTCATATTTGTGTTTTCATTTAAGTCCAGGGCCCTGGACATGGACGACCTATGCATAGTGCATGCACAAGGTGGGCCTTGCTCCTGTGGGCCACCAAATGGATGAATGGTAAGGATAAAACATACATTAAGGTGGGGCCCATCCAAGTGGGTCACATGGCCACCCCATCACACACAAAGATAAATAAATAAATAAATAAAAGAGTGGGAGAGAGAGAGAGATAGAGAGAGAAATGGGACACGCATGATGGAGGGCTCCGCCACTATAAGCCCTCCCTTACAAGCATCCAATCATACATCAATGGGCCCTATTGCATATGGACCCTCCAAATCAAAGATCAACGGTGGAGATCCCTCTCCACCCAAAATGAATGGTCTCTATGACCTCTATTCAAGCTAGGAAAGTAAACATCATGATGGGGTCCATGGAGAATGGCCCCATCATGGAATGATATTGATAATCAAAGTGGGCCATCGACCACATCTTAGGATCCAAAGTAAGATCCACACCATTGATCGGTAGGCCTCACTTGGCCCATCATAAAAATATGAAAACTAGCCTATAGGAGCACCCAGCTAGCGATCTCCTTGGTCCGTTGGAATGCCTATCTCCTTGTGCTCCTCTTTGATGGTGGAAATGGGAAATGGATGGATATGATGATGGGTTTTGGAATGGGAAAGGTGGGCTTCACACATGCATTTTTTCTCTCATGGAAGGCTTGTACGTGGGTGCTCTTGGTTGCTTGGAATTGTGGTGAGAAATGAGAAAGAGAGAGAGGGTTGTAAGGGAGAGAGAGTGATGGATGTGAGGTGAGTGATGTGAGGTGAGTGATGGGTGAGGTGAGTGATGGTTTGACTTTGGTGGTTGCTTTACTTGTGGAGAAAGGAAGCATGGGTTGCTTTGTTCTTAACATTGAAGTGATTGATTGATTGATGGGATTGATTTAACATTGTGTAGAGATTCTCTTGGGATTGAGAAAGTGCGGTGTTTCTTCGAAATAAACGTCGGCTCACATCTTCCGACCTGGGTATCGGATCGGTACGCGAGTCGCGGCGTTGGAACCGCGACGACGGTGCGGTCGCAATGATACAAGTCTTGGATTAAGTCGACATGAATTTACAGGATACGGCTCAGGGTCGATTGCAACGTTGATTATAGGTCGCAGGTTGCCGAAATTTGACGGTAAGGATCGCGGAAGTTGACGGAACAGTACGGACTAGGAAACTTGTAAAATCATTAACCCTAGGTTACCCTAAAATCTAGGATCAATCTCATTACCCAGCTACTCTCGGGAGCATCTCGAAACTCTGTATCGGATCTGGACCGCACGTCGGAAGTCCGATTAACACGAAGTTAAGGACCTAGGACCGCCTCACTGGGCTTGACAACCATCTCGGGAATCAAATCCAGATAGTGTCCCAGCGCTATTCGCTTGAGCTCGGAGTGAAGAGTGTGAGAAATGTGAAATTAATTCAAAATAAAATATCTTGAATAGTAATCTGGCACCACTCGCTTGCGGATCAGTATTAAGCAACCAGACTGTCAGAATCAGATCAAATTACACCCTCGGATCAGGAGAAATTTCATACACATTTACATGTACTCGGAATCTCCGATCGAGATCCGCTGACCGTTGAACTGAAACTGGTCCGCCACGTTGATCTGGAATCCCGACCGAAACGAAAACTTAATAGAACGTAGATCCAGCGTTAGTGAGCTTAAGTCCGACTGTTGGCTCAAGGAGGCCCGCAAGAAGTCCTCCGTTGAGCTGAAACAGATGCCTTTTGGACAAAACCCAAGTATACCTTGTTCCCAAGTCTATTTCGTTGAGTTTTTAGACTATATAAGGACCTTAGAACCCTCTCTCTCACAGCCATACGAATTTGAGATTTGAGAGAGAGAAAAGAGAGAGAAAAGAGAGAGAAAAGAGAGAGAAAGTGTGGGAGCAGTGGGAGAATCTCCCTGCCACTCTTCCCTACCACTATACGTGCTTCACCACTCCATTCTCATCGCTTTCCCGGCGAATCCGACTCCGTTTCTAGGTAAGAAACCCTAACCCTAATCTGATTTGGGGCTTGGGTGGTTGTAGGTTATGAAGTAGCTAACCTATTTCGTTCTATAGGTTGTCAAACTGCCGAATACGGAAGCTTAGCAAACCTATCGACTTCGTTACGATTCTACGACAAAAGGTGCGGACTTTAGGTGTATAGGTTATGGTTTTCAATGCTTTCAATGTCAGATAATGATAGATTCATGATCTGCATGCAATTGCACATGTACAAAGTACTGTCCATTTTCTCTTTCGATTAAAGATGAAAAATATGGAATTCTACATACTCTAGGTATTTGTAGAAAGTACGGTATAAGTATAAATTTTGGAAATATGCTTGACATGATTATTTGTTGTATGAATATATTATATATGGATAAATTACTTGTTTGGCGAAAGGACTCGCCCTAATACATGTTTTGCTCATATACACTATGTATGTTGAAATTGTGTATTGTAGAAAATACCGTATACGCATATATTTTGAAAGTGTGTTGGACATGATTATTTGTAGTATGAATATATGATATGTGAATAAAATACTTATTTGGCAAAAGGATTCGCCCTAATACATGTTTGCTAACATACACTAAGTATGTTGTGATAGTGTATTCTAAGTGTTTGTAAAAATGGCTGAATGAGTATAGAATTCTCATTCGTGCTCGCCATGACTAATTGTCATGGATAATTGATTGTTGTATTGGCGATATCCCTTTGACGAAAGGATTTGCCCTAAATCATGCCACGACCAATATACACTACATATGTTAAAACGTGTGGCCCAAGTGTTTGTGGAAATGACTGAATGAATATGGAACTTGGATTCCTGCTTGCCATGACTATCCGTTGTGGGTGTATGCGTGTTATGATTGGGGTAACTCCCTAGTGAAAGGATTTGGCCTTATACCTATGTGATCAACATATGTCATGTATATTGATGCCTGTATTTTAAAGTGTTTGTTGAAATGTCTGAATGAGTAGTGGTTAGTAAATTGTAATGTTTAAGGGTGTTGAGATATGATTCTCAACCTCTTTTAACTATGTGTATGATTTTCTTAGATAGTTGTGTGATTAGGAATTGAACATGTACAAACCCATGCTTGTGTTGTGCTTCATAACATGCTCAACTGCTTTTATGATTTTATCTATGTAATGCAATGTTTAAATTCATATTTACATTGTATGATCCGTCATGGGTGATGGGGGAGTGGAGCAACGAATGCGTGCAACAGCCCTGGCAGCCTAAACGGATACTACCAGACCTTGATTGTATGAGTTGAATCTTGATTCACTAACGTTTTATCTATCTGCACTTGATTGTGTTTGGGGCTATGATTATAGTCCAGACAATCGGTACCAGAGTTGAATTCGTGGCTGTGATTCATTTGCCACGTGAGATGTGTTCGACGAACTCGATTCGTACTTCGGTTGGCGATAGTGGTTGGCCACATGAAGTGCTCAAGCGCTTCATATTGTTCAACTTGATGTGCGCTCGAGCTAGCCGAGCTCGTCAAGTAACCCGATCTGTCTTATGTATGTTCACCATGTTTGGACGCTACTGCTTGAACCTAGGGTACCAAACTTACCAGTGGAATCCCTTTTAACCATGGTACCACGATCCGCTAAGACTCATGAGCCGGGCATGGTGGTATGGGACACCGTGGTCGAGCTGTCGGCCTACGCTGGGGCCACGTGCCTCCCCGTAGTGACCAGTGAGCAACCAGACTCGTGAGCCGATTATGGTGGTATGGGACACTATATTCGTGCTGTCGGCCTACATTGATAAGGTGATGGGGGAGCGGTGCAACCTTTGTACGTAACAGCCCTGACAGCCCTTTTGTAGTGACCTCGAGTATACTTTGAAATCGCAGTGCGCCTTAGGGTTTGCCGCTGTATATAGAGTATGAACTAGGCCTGTTTCTGTATTGTGATGAATCGTTTAAGGGGTGATGGGGGAGTGGTGTAACCTTTGTGCGTAACAGCCCTGGCAGCCTCTGCAGTGACCTAGAAAACACACCATCGTCTGATATTAACTAGGACTGACGACCATAGAATGGATCATGTTTGGGAATGATACAAGGAAGGTACCTTAGTTTCTCAATCTTGCTGTTTGAAATGGACTAATTAAAAACTCGGTAATCATGCTCATCATGCATTACATGTGCCTGGAAGATATGGAGCACTGTGGGATGAAAGCATGCCGCGAGCGTGAGATGGTGTCGCATGAGGGAGTTTGTCGGTGAGGGCATCTATCATACCTGCATCCATACTTGCATTAATAAGAGTAGCTAGGAGTGTTTGACTTTACTGCTTTATCATTACTGCTTGACTGTGTTGATAACATGTTAACCTATGCTTTATTGTTCCACTGAGTTAGCTACTCACTCCCACGTTATGGGATGGTGTTGTACACACCAACTAGATTTGTTGAGTTTCAGGTAATGGCGATGCTTGTGAAGCAGAGCCGGACTACTTCTATGATGATAGGAGGAGTTCTCCTATTTATATCTCTCTGGCAGGTCAATGAAGACCTGATATTGTATTGATGGGGCTATGGTACTTGGGATAGGAGACATTACACTTCCTCACATTTGGTATATTTTAGAACTGTACTTGTAATTATTTAACCTGGTAATGTTATCATACTCTGGAGACTCATCATAGTTTATATATTTTATCTATCTATCACAGTCTTCCGCTTGCAAATTTAACTCTCTGGTGTATGATATGTTGTTTTGGCTTAATCTCACTCATGTTCAATGCACAAATACAGTCAACATTCAATCATCATTCATTTTGTTGCATAAGTGATGTTCTGGAACTCGGGAGTTGAGTTTATGCTCAGCCCCCCGATTTTCAGGGCGTTACAGAAAATAACATAAATGTCATCAATATGCAATGTGGTAAATACCATTGTAAATATCTCAAAATGCCATTATAAAAGCATATGTTAAGTCAAAATAAAATTACCCGTTCAAAAGCATGTAAACAAAGATTACATTCAAAAGCATGTAAACAAAGATTATATATTCAAAAATCACATGTTAAAGCTCTTCCGTAACTCCTACTGCCTCTATATATTTGCTCAAATCTTCTTTTAATCGTGCTTGAGCAGCATCATGCTTAGATTTTTCCTCAAGAATAAGTTTCGCCTGATCAGGAACACCGGCTAGCTTGCTTTCCAAAGAAGCGATCATTTCTCTACCTTGGAGTTGTACATATTTTTCTATATCAAGGGATTGAACATTCGCCCGCATCCTTTCTTCAACATCCTGAATGACTAAGTCTTGCTCATGATTCTTTCTCTCCAGTTGAGAGATTTTCTCTTTCAGGGCTGCGATACGATCTCGGGTGGTCACTGTCTCATCAATATGAATCTTTAATTGGTCTTGAAGAATCAGATATTCTTGTTCAAGTTTGGAGATAGACGAATCAGTCAGAGAGGCTTGTTCTTGAGATGCAGTCAGCTGCTTCCTGTATTCTAAAATCTCAGGGGCAATTATAACATTTTCTACCGACGCCAATGAGATTACTGAATCAAGGAATTTAAGGAACGAATCGCGCAAAGGAGATATGTTAATTTTAGCCATCTTGGCAGAACTCTCCAAAATCTCCATAGCAACGTCCAAGTCCGACCATTGATCAAGGTTTCGGAAGATATGGGATATCACTAACAAAGAGTGTTTCACCATAAGCATTTTGTGAACAGGGACTTTTGCAAAAGATGATAGTTCAGAAGTAGTGGCCACAGAGTCAGAACTGGCCGCACCGTTGCAAGAAGAAATTCCTAGAGCAAAAAGAAGAAAGGCATTCAGATATATTATGAAATATGCGATTCTAAGTAAAATAACTAGTGCATGTATATACCTGTCGCTGGAATACGATTAACAGAAGGAGAAGCTCCCTGAGTTGCAGAAGGGCCGAGTCCCACCATATCGGCAAAAGATGGTGCTTTAGCGTCCGTACTAGAATCTCTGGTAGTTGGAGTTGGCAAGTCAGTGGTCTCTGTTGGAAATATAATTTCACGAGCTACCACTTTCTGTACCACCAACGGAACTACAGGAGCTCTTGGTGAGATTACTGTAGGAGGATTCACTGAAGAAATTGCGCCTATCTCAGCGACCCGAGCACCTAAAAAAGGGAGACACAATAATTCTAAATAAATAATTGCTGTTAAATATGTAGATAAATATCTGCACATGAAAGTTAAATCTCCTTTACCTGGTGAATATCCGTATTCACCATAATCTAAATGTTCTTTCTCGTCTTCCTCAGCTGCAGGAGATTTAGCCAGAATATTAATGCCAGGGAGAGCTTTAGAGGTTACAGGAAGAGATTCCATTTCAACCCCTTCTGCAATCGCTTCTGCTTCTCCACCGATATCAACTTCGCCTTCTTCGAAATCGTTATCTTTATCCTCACTGCTTTCACTGTCCTCGTCATCTTCATACTGCGAAGAGGAAGTAGTCTCTGATGATGAAGCTGAACTCTCATCTCCCAAAATTTCTTCGTCAACTTCCTCAACGACAACTTGCTTTCCTTTACAAGAAGCAGCTCAGCTGCTCTCTGGTGCAGACTCTTTGATTTTAGGGGAGACGGATGCTTGTCTAATCCCCTCTAAGAGAAGAGGAGATGATGCCTGTAAGCGCGTCCTTGATCTAGTCATCGGGGAAGATGAGCTAGGACAAAGGGGTTGTGGAGGAGGTATAGGAGTATCATTAACTGGTCCCTCTTGAGCCGCTGCAGTCTCTGCAGGAACTGGGGAAGATGCACCTTCAGCATCGTCTGTAGCCTGATCTGTAAAGTCCCGGCGAGATTGCTCAAATTCTCTTATGACTCCATGAGCAAACCAGCCATCCAAAGTGTTAATAGGCTTTATTTCACGGATAGGGTCTTCTAACGATATCTTTCTACAAATTTCTCCGTGATGAGATGCATGACTCTTTTCTGGGATATAGCCAACTCCACTCTCTAGATTTCTTCATTTTAGCCTAGGCGGATGGAGAAAAATGGAGGAATCTACTGGTAAGCACTTAGTGACCAAGTATGACTGATGATCCCACCATCGCATCCAGCTGAAGATTATGGGACACAAAAACGTGGGTTTCGTGCCCAAATGAGGGGGTATAAGGAAGGTGGAGAATTGTAAAGAGTAGTTTTTGGGTAACTGTGGTAGATGGGTGTAAGAGGTAGAAGAAGACGGAAGCTTGAGTGAATAGAAGTCGGGATGTGAGATCATTTTACATGGTCTCGACTATGTACGGGCTATACTATTGTAGATAATCTCGCCTGTCGGCGACACTTGGGATTCTAATGTAGTTTCTAGATTCCATCGCTCCCTTCCTAAGTCAGAGTGCATCAGTGTGCATTGTGTTACCATAACTCAGGTCCAGTTTAATCCAAATCATGCTCTGATACCATCTTGTAACGCCCTAAAAATTGGGGGTCGAGCATAGACTCGGCTCCCGAGTTCCAACGCATCACTTATGCAATATAGATAATGATGATTTAATGTTATCTGTGTTAGTGCATTAAAGATGAATAAGATTAAGCCAAAACAGCATATCATACTCCAGAGATAGTTAAATTATGCAAGCGGAAGACTGTGATAGATATATAAAATATATAAACTGTGGTGAGTCTCCAGAGTGTGATAATGTTTCCAGGTTAAATAATTACAGGTACAATTCCAAAACATTTAAAAGGTGTAATGTCATCTAGTCAACATCCCAGAAATCCCCATTGAATAGGACACGGTTCACATGACGCCGCCCGAAAACTGCATGTAGGAGAATGTCTCCTCATCATCCTCGAAGTTCGGCTCTCCCTCGCAAGCATCGCCATCATCTGAAATTAAGACAGGGTCTGGTTGGTGTGTACAACACCATCCCGTAACATGGGAGTGAGTGATCAACTCAGTGGAACAATAAAGCAGAGGTTAACATGTTATCAATTCAGTCAAGCAGTAATGATAAAGCAGTAAATCACACATTCCTAAGTACTCTTGTTAATGCAAGAATGGTATGAATGTAGGATGCATGCGCTCACCTACGCTCCCTTAGCGACTTCATCTCATGTTCGCACATGAACAACAATGCCTCTGTGCTTGACCTGCTATGCCTGAACGCACGCGTAATGCAGTGCATGCATATGATTACCGAGCTCTTATTAGTCCTTTTCATACAGTAGGATTGGGAAACTAAGGTACCTCCCTTATATCATTCCCAAACAAGGATCCATTCTAGGGTCGTCAGTCCTAGTAAATCTCATACGATGATGCGGTTCTAGGTCGCTGCAAAGGGCTCGTCGTCAAATCAATACAGGCCTAGTTTATACTATAGATGCTAAGGAAGGGTTGTCGTCTCTACATAGAATCAGGGTATGCTCGAGGTCACTACAAAGGGCACGTCTAGGGCTGTCAGGGCTGTTGCACGGAATCGTTACACCACTCCCTCATCACCCATCACGGCTTCGTCACCAAAATAATGTAGGCCGACAGCTCAAATCCAGTGTCCCATACCACCGTATACGGCTCAAGAGTCCGGGTTGCTTACTGGTCACTACGGGGAGGCTCGTCGCCCCAGCGTAGGCCGACAGCTCGACCATGGTGTCCCATACCACCATGCCCAACTCATGAGTCTTAGCGAATCGAGGTACCAAGGTTAACGGGGTGTCCACTGGTGATTTTAGTACCTTAGGTTCAAGCAGTAGCGTCCAAACATGGTGAACATACATCGGATCAATCGGGTTACTTGACGAGCTCGACTAGCATGAGCGCACATCAAGTGGATTGACATGAAGTGCGTAATCACTCCGTGTGGCCTAACCACTATTGATAACCGAAGTACGGCTCGAATTCGTCGAACACATCCTGTGTGGCGAAACAACATCATCCACCAATTTAGGTTTTGTTACCGATTGCCTGGACTATACAATAGCCCCAATAACATTCAATTACAACAAAATATCCTAGAAGATAGTTAAAGCAGTAATGGATCAAGAGTTCAAATCATACAACCATGTCCTCTTTAGGGCTGTCAGGGCTGTTGCACGGAATCGTTACACCACTCCCCCATCACCCTTCACGGATTTGTTCTTGTATTTTATGAAATACAACATAAACATAGATTTATACATATGCATTACATAGATAAACAAACACTATAATATACAGTACATGGAGGAAAGCATACACAGTTAAAGTAGTTGAGAATCATATCTCAACACCCTTATACATTGTAATTTACTAACTAATTACTCATTCATAAAATTTTACAAATACTTAGACTACACCTTCCAACATACCTGTAATATGCTAGTTATAACGCATGTCGTAGCGAATCCTTTCACAAAGGAGTTGCCACATGAACCACGATCATGTATTCACGACCAATAGTCATGACAAGCATAAATCATAGTTCCATATTCATTCGAACATTTCTACAAACACTTAGGCTACAGGTTATAACATACACAACGTATGTCGGGATAACATGTATTAGGCTAATCCGTTACCCAGAAGGTGATACACATGCATGTAGCATACATAGACAGCAATTAATCATGGCAAGCACAAATCTGTATTTCATACGTATACAGTATTTTCTACAAATACA
The DNA here is from genome assembly GCA_021015155.1 of Magnolia officinalis. Taxonomy (NCBI): domain Eukaryota; kingdom Viridiplantae; phylum Streptophyta; class Magnoliopsida; order Magnoliales; family Magnoliaceae; genus Magnolia; species Magnolia officinalis. Next base: position 47,546,236 of record JAJHSJ010000001.1, read on the forward strand.
AGGAATACAATATATTCAACATAGTTAACGTATATCTGAAAAATGAAACGGACAGTACTTTGTACATGTGCAATAGCATCCACGTCAGTAATATATCATTAACTGACATTGAAAGCCTTGAAAACCATAACCTATACGTTTAAAGTCCGCACCTTATGCCGTAGAAGCGAGTAACAGACTTAGTTAAACACCAAGTCTTTATCAACGGTAGAACGGAAACCTATAACATGAAATATGTTAGGATTTCTTACCCGAAAACGGAATCAGAATCGCTGAAAAAGTGATACGGTAGAGATGGATCGACACGTAGAATAGCAGGATAGAGCAACAGGAATCTCCTCCCACTTCTCTCACACTTTCTCTCTATTTACTTCTTCTCTCTCCCTTAGGTTTAGAAAATTCGTATGGAATATGAGAGAGAGGGTTTAAGCCTCTTATATAGGCCAAAATTGCCAGAAATAGGCCTAGGGCCAAGGTATATTTAGGTTATGTCTAAAGAGCATTTGTTCAAGCTCGACAGAGCTCTTCTGGACCCCCCCCCCTTGAGCCAAAGGTCGGACTTAAGCTCCCTGTCTATGGATCTAGGTCGAGTTAAATTTTCATTCCAGTAGGGTTCCCAGATCACACGTGGCGGACTAGTTTCAGTTCAATGGTCACCGGAACTCGATCAGGATTACAAGTACACTGCCATGTGTATGAAATTTCTCTTGATCCAAAGGTGTATTTGGGTCAAATTCTGACGGTTTGATTGCTTATATCAGGCCCGCAAGCGACAAGTCTCAGATTACCTAAATTAGATTTAATTTCTAAAGAAAACCACGTTTTCTCACACACTTCACTCCGGGCTCAAGCGAATAGCCCCGAGACACTATCTGGATTTGATTTCCAAGATGGTTGTCCAGCCCAGCGAGGCAGTCCTAATCGCTTAGTCTCATGGTCATCGGACTTTCGACGTGCAGTCCAGATCTGATACAGAGTTTCAATGTGCTCCCGAGAGCAGCTGGGTAATGAGATTGATCCTAGGTTTTAGGGTAACCTAGCTTCAATGATTCTTCAAGTTTTGGGTCTTGCAGATCATATTTAAAGTGATTCAACCGGATTTCACAGCTAATCTAGTTTAGTATTTAGTTAAACTTGTCTAATTTCTAAAGGATTTGAGGTTTGAGAGGTTCATAAGGGGTTAAGATCTACCCCTTGCCTAAGGACATCTAACTCTAGGTTGCCAAAAATCTGGGGCGTTACAGCCGTCCTCCCCCTGGCCCACCTTAATGTATGTATTTCCTCCAGACCGTCCTCCCTGGTGCGGCCCACTGATGTGTGGACTGTTCCCTGGTGGGACGTCCACCTTTGGAGCCCACCTTATTGTAACACCTGAATTTTTGTCAACCTGGGATTAGACGTCCTTAGGCAATGGGTCGATCCTAACACCTTATTAACTTGTCAGAACTCAATCCCAAAGTCTAAAACCGCTTTTGAATCCATTTCCTTCACAAATCCCACCCTTCACCACCTTGCTCTTTCAATTTTTCTAAGTACTTTCACCCTAGACAGTATCTTAAACTAGCTAAGTATTATAACTTGGATTACTATATATACAAACTACAAAGGCTTAGGTACCACCTCAGGCAAAAATCACTCAGGACTAAATCCTTTAGAAATTAGGCGAGAATTAGCTAGTGTTAAACTAGAGTACCTGTGAAATTAACACCACTCACTTTAAATATGATCTGCAAGACCCAAAACTTGTAGAATCATTGACGCTAGGTTACCCTAAAATCTAGGATCAATCTCATTACCCTTCCAGTTGCTCTGGAGCACATTGAAACTCCGTATCAGATCTGGACCGCACGTCGGAAGTCCGATTAACACGAATTTAAGGAATTAGGACCGCCTTGCTGGGCTTGACAACCATCTCGGAAATCAACTCCAGATAGTGTTTCGAGTCTATTCGCTTGAGCTCGGAGCGGGGAGTGTGAGAAATGTGAAATTAATTCAAAATAAAATAGAAATTTATGAAGTTTGGCACCTCTCGCTTGCGGATCAGTTTTAAGCAGCCAGACCGTCAGAATTATGCCTAATTACACCCTCGGATCAGGGATATTTCCCCAAACAAATCCATGTACTCGGAATCTCCGATCAAGATCCACTGACCGTTGAACTAAAACTGGTCCGCCACGCGTGATCTGGAATCCCGACTGAAACGAAAACTTAACTAATCGTAAATCCAGTGTTAGTGAGCTTAAGTCCGACCTTTGGCTCAAGGGGGCCCGCTAGAAGTGCTCCGTTGAGCTGGAACTGACCCGCTTTGGTTATAACCTAAGTGTACCTTGACTTAGAGTCTATTTCGATGAGTTTTTAGGTTATATAAGGATCTTAGAACCCTCTCTCTCACAGCCATACGAATTTGAGAGAAACCCTAGAGAGAGAAGAGAGAAAAGAGAGAGAAAGTGTCGGAGATGTGGGAGAATCTCCCTGCCATGCTTCCCTGCCGCTCCACGAGTTCCACCACTCCGTTCTAATTGCTTTCCTGGCGATTCCAACTCCGTTTCTAGGTAAGAAACCCTAACCCTAAACTGATTTGGAGTTTTGATAGTTGTAGGTTATGAAATAGCTAACCTATTTCGCTCTATAGGTTGCTAAACTGCCATAGACGAAGACTTAGCGAATCTATCGACTCCGTTATGATTCTACGACAAAAGGTGCGGACTTTAGGTGTATAGGTTATGGTTTTCAACGCTTTCAATGTCAGATAATGATAGATTCATGATCTACATGCAATTTCACATGTACAAAGTGCTGTCTGTTTTCCGTTTCGATTAAAGATGAAGAATATGGAATTTTACATCTTCTAGGTATTTGTAGAAAGTACCGTATACGTATAAATTTTGGAAATGTATTTGCCATGATTATTTGTTGTATGAATATATTATATATGGATAAAATACTTATTTGGTGAAAGGGTTTGCCCTAATACATGTTTTTGCTAATATACACTATGTATGTTAATGGAGTGTATTCCAAGTGTTTGTGAAAATGACTGAATGAGTATAGAATTCTCATTCGTGCTCACCATGACTAATTGTCATGGATATATGATTGTTGTATTGGCGATACCCCTTTGAATAAAAAATTTGCCCTAAATCACGCCACGACCAATATACACTATATATGATAAATTGTGTAGCCCAAGTGTTTGTGAAAATGTTCCAATGAACATGGAACTTGGATTCCTGCTTGCCATGACTATCCGTCGTGGGTGCACGCGTGTTATAATTGGGGCAACTCCCTAGTGAAAGGATTTGGCCTTAAACCTATGTGATCAACATACGTCATGTATGTTGATGTATGTAGTTTAAAGTGTTTGTTCAAATGACTAAATAAATATGGATTTATGATTTATGCCTGCCAAATGTATTGAATGTAAGAACATGATTGATGTGTATGCGACAACTCCTTGCTATAAGGATTTGTCTTATTCTATGTTGAAATCAACATACGTTATGTATGTTGGAGTGTTGTAGTTTAAGTGTTTGCTAAAATGCCTGTGTGAAAAATTGTGTGACGAACTAAGTTTAATAGGGTGTTGAGATAGGATTCTCAGCTACCTTAGAGATGTATATGATTTCCTCCAAGTTACTTGTTTAATTTAACCGCTTACTTATGAAATATAGGTGTTTGTATTTCCTGTTTATATTGTGCCTTATTACATGTTTATGACATGCTTGTTAACATACTTGAATTACTTTGTTATTCTGCTTTACTCTACATGCTTCTGGTCATGGATTGTTTGTGTTTGGGCCTATGATTATAGTCCAGGCAATCGGTAACGGGATTGAATTCGTGGCTGAGATTTATTTACCGCGTGTGATGTGTTCAACGAACCCGAGTCGTACTTCGGTTGGCGATAGTGGTTAGCCACACGAAGTGCTTATGCGTTTCATGTCGTTCAACTTGTTGTACGCTCGAGCTAGCCGATCTCGTCAAGCAACCCGATCTGTCTTATGTATGTTCACCATGTTTGGACGCCTTTGCTTGAACCTAGGGTACCAAACTTACCAGTGAAATCCCCTCTAACCATGGTACCTCGATCCGCTAAGACTCATGAGCCGGGCATGGTGGTATGGGACACCATGGTCGACCTGTTGGCCTACGCTGGGGCCGCGTGCCTCCCCGTAGTGACCAGTGAGCAACCAGACTCGTGAGCCGATTATGGTGGTATGGGACACTATATTCGTGTTGTCGGCCTACATTGATAAGGTGATGGGAGAGTGGTGCAACGATTGCGAGCAACAGCCCTGACAGCCCTTTGTAGTGACCTCGAGCATACTCTGAATTTGCGGTGAGGCGACGAGTTTTGCTGCAGTGTATAGAGTATGAACCAGGCTTGTATCAGCTTAGTGATGAACCGTTAAAAAGGTGATGGGAGAGTGGTGTAACCATTGTGCGTAACAGCCCTAGCAGCCTTAGCAGCGACCTAGAAACACACCATCGTATGAGATTAACTAGGACTGACGACCCTAGAATGGATCATGTTTGGGAATGATACAAGGGAGGTACCTTAATTTCCTAATACTGCTATTTGAAATGGATTAATAACAACTCGGTAAACATGCTCATCATCGCATTGCATGTGCCTGGAAGATATGGAGCACTGAGTGTAACGCCCTGAAATTCGGGGGTCGAGTATGAACTCAACACCCGAGTTCCAACGCATCACTTATGCAACATACACAGTGCTGGTTAAATGTTGTCTGAGTTAGCGCAATAAACATGAATGAGATTAAACCAAAGCAGTAGTTCATACTCCAGTCCAACTGTATATAAAAGCAAGCGGAAGACTGAAATTTTATATTCAAGTATGTAAAGTAACAAAATTTTTTGAACTCCTGAGTATGAGTATTAGCTGAGCACCAATATACATGTATTGTTTTAAAGTCAAAACCCAAAATACAATCCTCAAAAGAGGCCCTGAGAATCCCGCGATGCAGCCGGCCTAAGCGTAGCCGTCAGAGTACTGCATGAAGGAGAACTCCTCCTCGTCCTCAACAACGTCGGGCTCTGGCTCCTGAACCAAGGCGCCCTCTATACCTGCGACAGAGTCTGGTGGGTGTTGCAAACACCGTCCCGTAACGTGGGAGTGAGTAGCTAACTCAGTGGAACAATAAAGCATAAGTTAACATGTTATCAAATCAATCAAGCAGTAATGATAAAGCAATACAAATCGAACATTTCTAACTACTCTTGTTAAGTGCAAAAATGATATGACATGATGCTGTATGCCCTTGCCAAACCACCCTCAAGCGACATCATCTTACGTTCGCGAATGCTTACTCCCTCAGTGCGCCACATCTACAAAGCACATGCGGTGCGATGATGCTCATGATTACCAAGTTTTTATTAGTCCATTTCAATCAGCAGTATTGGGAAACTAAGGTACCTCCCTTGTATCATTCCCAACATGATCCATTCTAGGGTCGTCAATCCTAGATAATCTCATACGATATTATGGTTTGAGAAGCGTAGTGAAGGCATCGCAAAGGGCTCGTCACCCGTCAGCGCGGATACAGATCTCACCGTATGCGGCTCAATTGCTGGCCGTTAGCTCGAGTACAGGTCTCACCGTACTCGGCTCAATCACTAGCCGTCAGCTCAAGTACAGGTCTCACCGTACTCGGCTCAACTCACACTCTAGTTGCTGTGTGAAAGACTCGTGGCCAATCACAGACCCTTGGAGTGTACTCGATGATACCACGGAGGACTCGTCGCCCGTCAGCACGAGCACGGATCTCACTGTACTTGGCTCTCGCCGAAGTATCGACAGCTCGAATACAGTGTCCCATACCACCGTATTCGGCTCACGAGTTAGTTGCGCAATGGTCACTACGGGGAGGTACATGGCCCCAGCGTAGGCCGACAGCTCGACCACGGTGTCCCATACCACCATGCCCGGCTCATGCGACTTAGCGGATCTAGGTACCATGGTTGTAAATTAACGGGGTTCCCACTGGTAAGTTTGGTACCCTAGGTTCAAGCAGTAGCGACCAAACAGGGTGAACACATAAGTACAGTTCGGTTTAGTTGGCGAGCCTGACTAGCTCGAGCGCACCACAAGTTGAGCGATATGGAGCGCAAAAGCACTCCGCGTGGCCAACCACTATCGCCAACCGAAGTACGACTCGGGTTCGCCAGACACGTCCTTTGTGGCGACATGAATCTCAGCCACAATCACAAGTCTGGTACCGAATGTTTGGACTATATACATAGTCCCAAACCCAAGCAGTTTTCATCGTTAGCATGTGAAGCAAAGCATGATAAACAAGCAATACAAGCATGTTAGCAGGCATGTTATAAGCATGAAGTAAAACATGAAGTCAAGCATGTTGCAAAGCATGTTGTAAGGCATGTGATAAAACACTATCCCCATAGGGATACAGTTGTGTGCGCATTACAAGTGAAAGGTTGCGGTGAACCACCGCATGGAGGGGATCCTACATGTCTATAAGGGAGTCGAAAATCCCATATCAGCGCCTATCTAAGGCACTAGTACATACACATGTACACATACAAGCACGTACACAAACACTTAGAATACTACTTCCAACATACATGACGTATGTTAGCCAAGTTCGTGTTAGGGCTGTCCCTTCGCCCCGGAGTATTTTTTCCATGTAATCGTAATCATACAGCAAATAATCATTACAATTACATTTCCAAAATCCACACGTATGCGGGATTTTAGAATACGCAATTTCAACATACATGACATTTACACATGAACATGTATTTTTGCGATCCCTTTCGCCAAACTAGCATTTTATCCACACATGATATAATCAAACATTAAATAAACATGTCAAACATTTTCTCAACAAAAATACGTATACGGTATTTCTATGTATATCAAGAGTATGTAAAATTTCATATTCTTTATCGCTAATCGAAACAGGAAACAGAAAGCACTTTATACATGTGCATTTGCATGCAGATCATGAATCTATCATTATCTGACATTGAAAGCGTTGAAAACCGTAACTTATACGCTTAAAGTCCTCACCTCAGCCCTTGGAATTCCAACGAATCAGCAAGGGTGTTGGAGCTTCCGTATACGGGAGTTTCCTAGCCTAGAGAGCATATCCGATTAGCCTTTGCACAACCTACCACTAACCAAGCTCAAATCAGACCTAGGGTTAGGGTTTCTTACCTTCAAATGGGATGGAAACCGCCGCGAAAACCCCTGGAATAGGGCGGTGTAGGCCGTGGGAGGAGTGGAAGCAGCAGGAGGAAGATCGGCTTCGATCTCCTGGTCTTTCTTTCTCTTTTCTCTCTTTCTCTCTAAGGGTTTGGACCCAAATTCGTATGGCTGTGAGAGGGGCTGTTCTAAGCCCCTTTTATAGCCAAGAACATGTCCAAAATAGACTCAGGTTCAAGGGTGGCTGCATATGTAGGCAGTTCGCCACATTCCAAGCTCAAAAGGGGTGTTCTGTGGCCCTCTTTGAGCCAAACGTCAGACTTAAGCTCACCATCTGCGGATTTACGTGGGATTACGTTTTCGACTCGATCGGATTCCCAGATCGCACGTGGTGGACCACTTTCAGTTCAACGGTCCGTGGGCCACGATCAGAATTTCTGAGTACATGTAAATGTTCCTGAAATTTTTCTTAATCCGAGGGTGTAATTTGGTCTGATTCCGACGGTCAGGTTGCTTAATACTGACGCGCAACCGAAAGGTGCCAGATCACTATTCCAGATATTTTCATTTGGATGGAATAGTGTTTTTCACACTCCCTCGCTCCGGAGTGAAAAGAATGGCCATGGGACATCGGAATCATCTGATTTTTGAGATGATTGTCAAGCCCAGTGGGGCGGTCCTGGTTCCTTAGCTTCGTGTTAATCGGACTCCCGATGTGCGATCTAGACCTCATACGAAGTTTCGTTTCAGTCCCGAGAGCAGACGGGTAATGAGTTTGGCTCTAGACTTTAGGGTAACCTAGAGTCACAATTCTGCAAGTTTTGGGTCTTGCAGATCGTATTTAAAGCGATCCCAACGGATTTCATGGCTAATCGAGTTTTGCACTTAGTTAACTTTGTTAATTTCTAAAGGATTTAATCCTACGTGATTTCTGGTCGAGGTGGTACTTAGGCCTTTGCAATTTGTATATAAAGTGATCCAAGTTTTACTACTTAGGTAGTTTAAGATAGTGTCTAGGGCGAAAGTGCTTTGAAAAATTGAAAGCACAAGATAGTGAAGGGTGGGATTTGTGAAGAAAATGGTTCAAGACGGGATTTGAGGCTTTGAATTGAGCGTTTGAAAAGTTAATCAGGTGTTAAGATTGACCCAATGCCTAAGGATGTCTAATCCCAGGTTGGCAAAAATCCGGGATGTTACAATCTACCCCCCTTAAAACAAAATTTCGTCCCCGAAATTGGCTAAGGGTAATAAGGGAAGATTTCTATTATTTCATTCGCCTAAGACTTATTGATTCCAAGTTTCCACGCGTGGTAGGGTATATACCAGCTGGTTCATTTTAGTCTACCCCCCTTAAAACTTAATTCTTTATCCATTTCTCATACCCTGATGGTTTGCTACCATTTATTTCTTTACCTATTTGGAGTCTCGACTACAATTCCCAACAATTTAGAGTAAGATAACTGTTTTCATTGTTTGACCAACACGGAGAGACGGTAATAGTGGGCTCGATCTCGATACATCGATCATCTACCGGGCCAGGGTAGGAAGCTCATCGTATCCCTTCCGAATCCTGGTGGATCCTGGTCTTCTGCTCGGCCAAGCAGTGAGTCCATTGGTAGTCACCCAGGATTGAGAATTGGGTCAAGCCGCGAATGTTTCGCAGTTGTATATTTCAATAACTCCGCAGTCCGATCACTCTCTAAGAGTAGGGAATGTCCATCATTGAAAGGCTCAAATTGTTTATTCTAAGGTTGCCCTTTAGGTCTTAGCCTAAGAGAGTCCTCATTATTATCTATGTCCAAGGAAATGGTGAATCAAATCTTATGAGATCATCCTAAAATGGTTTCTCATAGTAGGGCAGGCTAGGGCTTCTATAATGTTCGTATTCAACGAGCACCGTTTCGATCCTGGGCCAGTGGGGTAGGGTCCACCGCGTTTCCGCTGTGCCACTTTGATCAAAGAGGCGTATTAGGTAACCTAACTAGATTGGGCTCATAATGTTCTACCCCCCTTAAAATTTTATTTTCACCCTCAAGGCTCAAGAGCTATGTCCTGATCCGTATGACGGAACAAGGTGTAATTTAAGTCTTATCCTTGACATGAAATGAAATGAGGTCTCCCACTACATTAGTCTTGGTACCTAGGATTATAGAAAAGAGCTATCACGGACGGGTGTGAGTTTGAGGCAAGATGCCTAATTCTACCAAGGAGTTTTGTCACGGTCCAGACTTATCCTATTTAATTATGTCTAGCTTAATAGGCAGGCTATCTTTTTACGTTCATAAACACAATATGGATGCCAACATGGCATGCGATTTGGGACCTAATCCCCAACTGTCTGTTGCCCATTTGGGCAATTCCTTAGGCCTAAAAGACAAAGTCTCTATCAGCGATATACTCCTAAGACTTTTCAAGGACAAAATCATAAACTCTTAATTGTAAATGGTCGGGCCAACACGGAAAGAAAATTGTGTAGTGGGTCTGAGTCGGTTAAACCGAATAACTAAGTCTATTATTCAATTAGCTTAGCATAATTATTAGTCTTGTACTCTCCTTAGCCTAACCAGTAGCCTAATCTTAATTGAGGAGTAGCGGGAATCCATAGGTGAGTCCAAAGTCGATGCTTATACGTTAGATGATTTCACTTCATTTTAATACAAGGAAGGGTTTTATCACTTAGGGTCAAAGTTGTCTAATTGGAATTGAGTTGCCTAAAGTTGAATTTAACTACACCCGAGCATGTCACACATGCTCAAACCAACCACAAGGAGGTTCTAGAGTTCACGTTCTTAATTGGTTGGATTTCCTATCCTGTCAGGTCTGTTGAAGCACTGCTCTAGGTCCAAAACTCCGAGGGTCTATTTGTCAAACAACCATTTACTCAGAAAGCTTAAGCTATCAGAGTGCGGTAGGTTAATGTATATCAAGGGACTTTATCACTTCAACACTATTTGGCAAGTGGTCTTAAGTTGTATTAATGTGACCGCATTACTAATCCTACCTCGGGATTGGGAGTGACATGGTTGGTAGGAGGGTGGGTAGGGATCAAAATTATTGGTATAGGCTTTGGAAAATGAGCCTGGTGTCGAAAAGTGTGAGATGGGATTTCCAAATCCCAGGAAGCAGAATTACTAAGTGTTATTTGAAAGAAAATCTCGGAATTTACTTTTAATTGCACACACTCCAAACATGGTATTGGAAAACATGGGATACAACCAATCTAGGGCCATACCAACACATACATTTATTGTTACCTTTTCAATTCTATCCACCCTAACTCACCTAATGCAATTGGCCGAACGGGCCCTAAACGTCCTCAAATATCTAAAATATTCTACCAACAACTACAACCACAACAACATGAAGTCATAAGCACCCTAAGACAGTAACCCATGTGAACTACGAGGCAACAGTATGGATGATTAGACATCCAAGGGAATAGCCGTACATGCTCGGATAGAGCCATAGAAAAGTGAATGAAAAGTGATGGAGAGAGAGAGGTAGGGCTGGAGGTTTTGTTCTCCATAGATTTGGTTCTCATCAGGGGTTGTAGAGGCCCAACTGACAAGAAAGAAAGAAAGGAAAATGAAGAAAATTGATGGGTTAGAGGGCTTGCTCGATTTTGAGCTCCAAGTGGGCGTGTGGGAGTCCAAATGAGAGAAGACGGAGAAGGTAGAGGGTAGGTGTTGCTGTGAACGATGGATGTGGATGGGTTATGCCCAAAAATGAGGGATTGGGCGATTGAGAGAGAGGTCTGAGAGCGAAAACAATAATTTTTGGAGCAACGGAGAGCTTGGAAGTGTATTTGAGAGAGAGGGGAGCTCCAGCCCCTAAAATCCCAATCCATTGGACAAATGGCACGTGCCAGGGGGTAGGGGAGGTCAGGCCGACCAACCCCAGCCCTGGCCCCACTTGAGATGGCCCACCGACGCCGCCCGAGCCGCGGCGCCGCCGAGGCCGGACTTGGCCGGAACCGCGCCGCCGCGGTGGGGACCTGTTCTCTGTGGTCCCAAGGTGTCAGAAACACCCTGGTTCGATCCTGGGTCTTAGTAAATTTAAGTGGGGAGGCCCCCGACTCCGGTTCGTTCAATTTCGGATAGTTTCGGGTTAAACCGGACGTAACTTGCAATCCGGAATGAGTTATCTGACGTAAAATATATGAATTTGGGGTAGAACGAGCTAATGAAGCCAACAACCTAGCTATGCCGGTTGCGCAGCCCGAAATTGTGAGAAAACCCACCGATTGACGGTTATTTCCAAGCTTCAATTTCGTTTTGCTAAAGTAGTAGTTTTAGTTTGATTTCTCTTCATCCGTTGGGCTTTAGGAGTTGTGCCCAATGAGAAAAGAGTTTAGAATAATCAAGAGAACAGTTTGGTGAAGTCGTTTAGGACACTTACTATTTTTTTTGACCGAAAACTTTACCCACTAGTAGACATCACAACCCATAGTAAGTCGCGAATTCTAGAAGTTTTAGTTGTAGTTTGTTCCTGATTTCTTTCCCATTACCTGGTATCCTTATTTAAAGGGTTGTGAACTCATGTTTTTAAACATTCATTAATCAATTACGAATGTATTAGAATTTATTTATATTGTCTGCTTTCTTTCCTCATGGATTCGGGAAGTCTCGGTGAGGAGTCCAGAGAAGCTCCGAGGGTTCGGAGTAGTTATCATCATCCCTCTTAACAGTTGGGATGAGGTGGATTGTGATCTAGACCCTTCAGTAGACAACCTAGAAATGTTTTAAGGTCGACCCGTGCGACCATGGTTGAATACATACTCGATTTGGCGTTCGTTTTTAGTGAACTAGCCGTTGGAAGGAACAGGGATGCCTAAGACTGTTTCTACATTCCGTCGCTCCCTCCTAAGTCAGAGTGCGTCAGTGTGCCTAGTGTGACCATAACCCAGGTCCGATTTAATCAAAATCATGCTCTGATACCATCTTGTAACGCCCTGAAATTCGGGGGTCGAGTATGAACTCAACACCCGAGTTCCAACGCATCACTTATGCAACATACACAGTGCTAGTTAAATGTTGTCTGAGTTAGCGCAATAAACAACATGAATGAATTAACCAAAGCAGTAGTTCATACTCCAGTCCAACTGTATATAAAGCAAGCGGAAGACTGAAATTTTATATTCAAGTATGTAAAGTAACAAATTTTTCTGAACTTCTGAGTATGAGTATTAGCTGAGCACCAATATACATGTATTGTTTTAAAGTCAAAACCCAAAATACAATCCTCAAAAGAGGCCCTGAGAATCCCGCGATGCAGCCGACCTAAGCGTAGCCGTCAGAGTACTGCATGAAGGAGAACTCCTCCTGGTCCTCATCAACGTCGGGCTCTGGCTCCTGAACCAAGGCACCCTCTATACCTGCGACAGAGTCTGGTGGGTGTTGCAAACACCGTCCCGTAACGTGGGAGTGAGTAGCTAACTCAGTGGAACAATAACATAAGTTAACATGTTATCAAATCAATCAAGCAGTAATGATAAAGCAATACAAATCGAACATTTCTAACTACTCTTGTTAAGTGCAAAAATGATATGACATGATGCTGTATGCCCTTGCCAAACCACCCTCAAGCAACATCATCTTACGTTCGCGAATGCTTACTCCCTCAGTGCGCCACATCTACAAAGCACATGCGGTGCGATGATGCTCATGATTACCAAGTTTTTATTAGTCCATTTCAATCAGCAGTATTGGGAAACTAAGGTACCTCCCTTGTATCATTCCCAACATGATCCATTCTAGGGTCGTCAATCCTAGATAATCTCATACGATATTATGGTTTGAGAAGCGTAGTGAAGGCATCGCAAAGGGCTCGTCACCCGTCAGCGCGGATACAGATCTCACCGTATGCGGCTCAATTGCTGGCCGTTAGCTCGAGTACAGGTCTCACCGTACTCGGCTCAATCACTAGCCGTCAGCTCAAGTACAGGTCTCACCGTACTCGGCTCAACTCACACTCTAGTTGCTGTGAAAGACTCGTGGCCAATCACAGACCCTTAGAGTGTACTCGATGATACCACGGAGGACTCGTCGCCCGTCAGCACGAGCACGGATCTCACCGTACTCGGCTCTCGCCGAAGTATCGACAGCTCGAATACAGTGTCCCATACCACCGTATTCGGCTCACGAGTTAGTTGCGCAATGGTCACTACGGGGAGGCACATGGCCCCAGCGTAGGCCGACAGCTCGACCACGGTGTCCCATACCACCATGCCCGGCTCATGCGACTTAGCGGATCTAGGTACCATGGTTTAACGGGTTCGCCACTGGTAAGTTTGGTACCCTAGGTTCAAGCAGTAGCGACCAAACAGGGTGAACACATAAGTACAGTTCGGTTTAGTTGGCGAGCCTGACTAGCTCGAGCGCACCACAAGTTGAGCGATATGGAGCGCAAAAGCACTCCGCGTGGCCAACCACTATCGCCAACCGAAGTACGACTCGGGTTCGCCAGACACGTCCTTTGTGGCGACATGAATCTCAGCCACAATCACAAGTCTGGTACCGAATGTTTGGACTATATACATAGTCCCAAACCCAAGCAGTTTTCATCGTTGGCATGTGAAGTAAAGCATGATAAACAAGCAATACAAGCATGTTAGCAGGCATGTTATAAAGCATGAAGTAAAACATGAAGTCAAGCATGTTGCAAAGCATGTTGTAAGGCATGTGATAAAACACTATCCCCATAGGGATACAGTTGTGTGCGCATTACAAGTGAAAGGTTACGGTGAACCACCGCATGGAGGGGATCCTACATGTCTCTAAGGGAGTCGGAAATCCCATATCAGTGCCTATCTAGGGCACTAGTACATACACATGTACACATACAAGCACGTACACAAACACTTAGAATATACTATTCCAACATACATGACGTATGTTAGCCAAGTTCGTGTTAGGGCTGTCCCTTCGCCCCGGAGTATTTTTTCCATGTAAATCGTAATCATACAGCAAATAATCATTACAATTACATTTCCAAAATCCGCACGTATGGGGATTTTAGAATACGCAATTTCAACATACATGACATTTACACATGAACATGTATTTTTGCGATCCCTTTCGCCAAACTAGCATTTTATCCACACATGATATAATCAAACATTAAATAAACATGTCAAACATTTTCTCAACAAAAATACGTATACGGTATTTCTATGTATATCAAGAGTATGTAAAATTCCATATTCTTTATCGCTAATCGAAACAGGAAACAGAAAGCACTTTGTACATGTGCATTTGCATGCAGATCATGAATCTATCATTATCTGACATTGAAAGCGTTGAAAACCATAACTTATACGCTTAAAGTCCTCACCTCAGCCCTTGGAATTCCAACGAATCAGCAAGGGTGTTGGAGCTTCCGTATACGGGAGTTTCCTAGCCTAAAGAGCATATCCGATTAGCCTTTGCACAACCTACCAATAACCAAGCTCAAATTAGACCTAGGGTTAGGGTTTCTTACCTTCAAATGGGATGGAAACCGCCGCGAAAACCCCTAGAATAGGGCGGTGTAGGCCGTGGGAGGAGTGGAAGCAGCAGGAGGAAGATCGGCTTCGATCTCCAGGTCTTTCTCTCTCTTTTCTCTCTTTCTCTCTAAGGGTTGGACCCAAATTCGTATGGCTGTGAGAGGGGCTGTTCTAAGCCCCTTTTATAGCCAAGAACATGTCCAAAATAGACTCAGGTTCAAGGGTGGCTGCATATGAAGGCAGTTCGCCACATTCCAAGCTCAAAAGGGGTGTTCTGGTGGCCCTCTTGAGCCAAACGTCAGACTTAAGCTCACCATCTGCGGATCTACGTGGGATTACGTTTTCGACTCGATCGGATTCCCAGATCGCACGTGGCGGACCACTTTCAGTTCAACGGTCCATGGGCCACGATCAGAATTTCTGAGTACATGTAAATGTTCCTGAAATTTTTCTTAATCCGAGGGTGTAATTTGGTCTGATTCCGACGGTCAGGTTGCTTAATACTGACGCGCAACCGAAAGGTGCCAGATCACTATTCCAGATATTTTCATTTGGATGGAAATAGTGTTTTTCACACTCCCTCGCTCCGGAGTGAAAAGAATGGCCGTGGGATATCGGAATCATCTGATTTTTGAGATGATTGTCAAGCCCAGTGGGGTGGTCCTGGTTCCTTAGCTTCGTGTTAATCGGACTCCCGATGTGCGATCTAGACCTCATACGAAGTTTCGTTTCAGTCCCGAGAGCAGACGGGTAATGAGTTTGACTCTAGACTTTAGGGTAACCTAGAGTCACAATTTCTGCAAGTTTTGGGTCTTGCAGATCGTATTTAAAGCGATCCCAACGGATTTCATGGCTAATCGAGTTTTGCACTTAGTTAACTTTGTTAAATTTCTAAAGGATTTAATCCTACGTGATTTCTAGTCGAGGTGGTACTTAGGCCTTTGCAATTTGTATATAAAGTGATCCAAGTTTTACTACTTAGCTAGTTTAAGATAGTGTCTAGGGCGAAAGTGCTTTGAAAAATTGAAAGCACAAGATAGTGAAGAGTGGGATTTGTGAAGAAAATGGTTCAAGACGGGATTTGAGGCTTTGAATTGAGCGTTTGAAAAGTTAATCAGGTGTTAAGATTGACCCAATGCCTAAGGATGTCTAATCCCAGGTTGGCAAAAATCCGGGATGTTACACTGAGGGATAAAAGCATGCTGCGAACGTAAGATGATGTCGCACGAGAGTGTGTGTGGTGAGGGCATACATCATGACTGCATTCATACTTGCAATAATAAGAGTAGTTAGGAGTGTTTGATTGTACTACTTTATCATTACTGCTTGACTGTTTTAATAACAAGTTAACCTATGGTTTATTGTTCCACTGAGTTGATCACTCACTCCCATGTTACAGGACGGTGTTCCGAACACCCACCAAACTTTGTCTGATTGCAAATGGCGACGCTACTCTTGAGGCGGAGCCGGACCTTTTCAATGACAATGATGCTTTCTCGTATTTGTTGTATTTTGGCGCCTTCATGTGAGTTGTGTCTTGATCGACGGGGTTACAGGAATGTTGATTAGATGACACTACACATTTGGTATCCTTTAAATTGTACTTGTAATTCTTTAACCTGATAACATTATCACACTCTGGAGACTCATCACGGTTTATATATTTTATTTATCTATCATAGTCTTCTGCTTGCTAATTCACTTGTCTCTGGAGTATAATATGTTGTTTTGGCTTAATCTCACTCATGTTCACTACACTAATGCAGACAACATTCAATCATCATTCATTTTGTTGCATAAGTGATGCGTTGGAACTCGGGAGTTGAGTTTATGCTCCACCCCCAATTTTCAAGGCGTTACAAGATGGTATCAGAGCATGATTTGGATTAAACTGGACCTGGGTTATGGTCACACAACGCACTCTAATGCACTCTAACTTAGGAGGGAGCGATGAAACGTAGAAACTGACTTAGGATTTTTTAAATTCGCTAAACGGCGAAACCGACCGAAATCGACCGCTGAGATTGGGTCGTACACACCCATGATCACCGGAAACAATCCTGAATCACTTCTAGGCCGTCAGTCAACGTGTTTGGGTCGTTCCTTAGAGACGAATATCCTTAGGTTGTCGGTCAACCACGACACCAAAGCCTAAAACCCATTTTTATCCAATTCCTTCAAAATCTCTTCTTGCACCACCTCATTCTTCAATTTTTTCTAAGTCCTTTCATACTAGACATAAATCCTAACATATAAATGATGAAGAATCCTACTTAACTAAAAATTTACTATAAATAGTAAATATAGGTATAAATTGGACTTTTGACCATCCAAATTATGGAATCTCGTGAAATAAATATGATAGTTGGATAGAATAGTGTCTCCTACACCAAAATCATATATTATACATTCAATAAAATCATTTCAGTTTGCAAATTGGACCCGAAAATGCTCAAATAGAGTCATGGGCCTACCCACGCTAATCTAAGGGTACCCAGGGTGGGACCCAGGATTTTTTGGGGCCTAGGGGGTAGGAGGGTCTCGTCCAAGGGGCGGGCCCTCGAAAATTGGACCAGTGGTCGGCGAGGCCCTCGCCCGGTCGGCGAGGCCTCACCGAATTTTGGGCTAGGCTGGGCCGGGCCCACAGCTCGGGCCGATCCTCTTTAGGGGTTTTATAAACCCCCAGGTATGCCTCCCGCCCTAAAAACCCTACTTCCTTCACAAAGTGACCATCCAAGCTCTCCTTTCTTCACAAAAATTTCAAATTTTTCACAAAACCACCCCTCCAATCACTTCTTCTTTCATTTTCGTGCACCACCATCACTACTCATTGAAACCCATCTCCCTTGCTGCCTATACTCTCCATTCTCTCTCATTTAAGCTCTTAAATCCTCTTCTTTTGCCTCAAAAACGTGTAGCCTT
This sequence comes from Magnolia officinalis, assembly GCA_021015155.1. NCBI lineage: Eukaryota > Viridiplantae > Streptophyta > Magnoliopsida > Magnoliales > Magnoliaceae > Magnolia > Magnolia officinalis. The sequence goes on from JAJHSJ010000001.1 coordinate 47,563,830, forward strand.
CTAACCTATCCCATTTCTCCCTTTTACCTTCTTCATTCCATGTACTTGGGCCTTTACAACCCCTGCTGAGACCCAAGTCCGTGGAGAACCTAACCTCCAACCTTTTTTTCCCTTTTTCTTCACTTTTCCATAGCCTTCACAACCTCCAAATGATGGGACATTTGGGGCCCGTTCGATCAACTACATTAAGTGAGATTAGGTGGATGGAATTGTAAAAGCAACAATAAATGTATGTGTAAGGTATGGTCCTTGGATTGGGTGTATCCCATGTTTTTCGACACCATGTTTAGAATGTACGCAATTAAAAGTAAATTTCGAGATTTCCTTTCAAATAACACTTAGAAATTCATTATCATGGGATTTGGAAATCCCATCTCACGCTTTTCCACACAAGACTCATTTTCCAAAGCCTATAAAAACATTAATCCCCACACACCCTCCTACCAACCATGTCACTCCTAATCCCGAAGTGGGATTAGCAATGCAGTCCCATTTAAGACAAATAGGCCCTTGGAGTTTTGGACCTAGAGCGGTGCTCCTAGATTTCGACAAGCCCGACCGTGTAGGAAATGCAACAAATTTATAATGTGAACCTTAGAACCCTCTTAGCTGGTGTTAGCATGTGTGTAGTGCTTGAGCATAGTTAAATTTAAGTTCGGGCGACTCAGTTCCAATTAGACAACTTTGACCCTAAGTGATAAAACCCTTCCTTGTATTAGAAATGATGCGAAATCACACCTAGCGTATGAGCGTAGACTTTGGACTACACCTATGGATTTTCACTACTCCTAAATTAAGACTAGACTACCGGTTACATTAGAGAATGCAAGAAACCGATAGATGTAGCTAGGTCAAATCAATACACCTCTTTGATCTGGGTGGCGCAGCGAAAGCGTGGTGGACCCTACCCACTGGCCCAAGATCAAAACTGTGCTCATTGAATACGAACATTATAGAAGCCCTAGCAAGTTCTACTATGAGAAACCATTTTAGGATGATCTAGTAAGATTTGATTCACCATTTCCTTGGACATAGATAATAACAAGGACTATCTTAGACTAAGACCTAAAGGGCAACCTTAGACATAGACAATTTGAACCTTTCAATGATGGACATTCCCTAAGTTTCTAGAGTGATCGGGATACGGAGTTACTGAAATATACAACTGCGAAGCATTCGCGGCTTGACCCAATTCTCAATCCTGGGCGACTACCAATGGACTCATTGCTTGACCGAGCAGAAGACCAGGATCTACCAGGACTAGGAAGGGATACGATGAGCCTTCTACCCCGGTCAGGTAGATGATCGATGTATCGGGATCAAGCACACTATAACCGTCTCTCCGTGTTGGTTAAACAATGAAAACAACTATCTTACTCTAAATAATTGGGGATTGTCGTCAAGACTCCAAATAGGTAAAGAAATAAATTATAGCAAACCATCAGGGCATGAGAAATGGATAAAGAAATTTTGTTTTAAGGGGGGTAGACTAAAATGAACTAGGCTAGTATATACCCTACCACGCGTAGGAACTCGAAATCAATAAAACTTAGGCAAAAGAAATAATTAAATCTTTCCTTATTACACTTACGCGATTTCGGGGATGAAATTTTTTTTAAGGGAGGTAGATTGTAACATCCCGGATTTTTGCCAACCTGGGATTAGACGTCCTTAGGCAATGGGTCGATCCTAACACCTTATTAACTTGTCAGAACTTAATCCCAAAGTCTAAAACCACTTTTGAACCCATTTCCTTCACAAATCCCACCCTTCACCACCTTGTTCTTTCAATTTTTCTAAGTACTTTCACCCTAGACGCTATCTTAAACTAGCTAAGTATTATAACTTGGATTACTATATATACAAACTACAAAGGCTTAGGTACTACATCACACAAAAATCACTCAGGACTAAATCCTTTAGAAATTAGGCGAGAATTAGCTAGTGTTAAACTAGAGTACCTGTAAAATTATCACCAATCACTTTAAATACGATCTGCAAGACCCAAAACTTGTAGAATCATTGACGCTAGGTTACCCTAAAATCTAGGATCAATCTCATTACCCAGTTGCTCTCGGGAGCACATTGAAACTCCGTATCAGATCTGGATCGCACGTTGGAAGTCCAATTAACATGAAGTTAAAGAATTAGGACCGCCTTGCTGGGCTTGACAATCAGCTCGGAAATCAACTCCAGATAGTGTTCCGAGTCTATTCGCTTGAGCTCAGAGCGGGGAGTGTGAGAAATGTGAAATTAATTCAAAATAAAATAGAAATTTATGAAATCTGGCACCTCTCGCTTACGGATCAGTTTTAAGCAACCAGACCGTCGGAATCATGCCAAATTACACCCTCAGATCAGGGATATTTCCCCAAACAAATCCATGTACTTGGAATCTCCGATCAAGATCCACTGACCGTTGAACTGAAACTGGTCTGCCATGCATGATCTGGAATCCCGACTGAAACGAAAACTTAACTAAACGTAAATCCAGTGTTAGTGAGCTTAAGTCTGACCTTTGGCTCAAGGGGGCCCGCCAGAAGTGCTCCGTTGAGATGAAACTGACCCGCTTTGGTTATAACCTAAGTGTACCTTGACCTGGAGTCTATTTCGATGAGTTTTTAGGTTATATAAGGACCTTAGAACCCTCTCTCTCATAGCCATGCAAATTTGAGAGAAACCCTAGAGAGAGAAGAGAGAAAAGAGAGAGAAAGTGTCGGAGATGTGGGAGAATCTCCCTGCCATGCTTCCCTGCCCATCCACAAGTTCCACCACTCCGTTCTATTTATTTTCCCAGCGATTCCAACTCCATTTCTAGGTAAGAAACCCTAACCCTAAACTGATTTGGGGTTTTGATAGTTGTAGGTTATGAAATAGCTAACTTATTTCACTCTATAGGTTGCCAAACTGCCATAGACGAAGACTTAGCGAATCTATCGACTCTGTTACGATTCTACGACAAAAGGTGCGGACTTTAGGTGTATAGGTTATGGTTTTCAATGCTTTCAATGTTAGATAATGATAGATTCATGATCTGCATGCAATTGCACATGTACAAAGTGTTGTCTGTTTTCCGTTTCGATTAAAGATGAAGAATATGGAATTTTACATCTTCTAGGTATTTGTAGAAAGTACCGTATATGTATAAATTTTGGAAATGTATTTGCCATGATTATTTGTTGTATGAATATATTATATATGGATAAAATATTTATTTGGCGAAAGGGTTTGCCCTAATACATGTTTTTGCTAATATACACTATGTATGTTAATGGAGTGTATTCCAAGTGTTTGTGAAAATGACTGAATGAGTATAGAATTCTCATTCGTGCTCGCCATGACTAATTGTCATGGATATATGATTGTTGTATTGGCGATACCCCTTTGACGAAAGAATTTGCCCTAAATCACGCCACGACCAATATACACTATATATGATAAATTGTGTAGCCCAAGTGTTTGTGAAAATGTTCCAATGAACATGGAAATTGGATTCCTGCTTGCCATGACTATCCGTCGTGGGTGCACGCGTGTTATAATTGGGGCAACTTCCTAGTGAAAGGATTTGTCCTTAAACCTATGCGATCAACATACGTCATGTATGTTGATGTATGTAGTTTAAAGTGTTTGTTGAAATGACTAAATAAATATGGATTTATGATTTATGCCTGCCAAATGTATTGAATGTAAGAACATGATTGATGTGTATGCGACAACTCCTTGCTATAAGGATTTGTCCTATTCTATGTTGAAATCAACATACGTTTTGTATGTTGGAGTGTTGTAGTTTAAGTGTTTGCTAAAATGCCTGTGTGAGAAATTGTGTGACGAACTAAGTTTAATAGGGTGTTGAGATAGGATTCTCAGCTACCTTAGAGATGTATATGATTTTCTCCATGTTACTTGTTTAATTTAACCGCTTACTTATGAAATATAGGTGTTTGTATTTCCTGTTTATATTGTGCCTTATTACATGTTTATGACATGCTTGTCAACATACTTGAATTACTTTGTTATTCTGCTTTACTCTACATGCTTCTGGTCATGATTGTTTGTGTTTGGTGCTATGATTATAGTCCAGGCAATCAGTAACGGGATTGAATTCGTGGCTGAGATTCATTTGCCACGTGAGATGTGTTCGACGAACCCGAGTCGTACTTCGGTTGGCGATAGTGGTTGGCCACACGAAGTGCTTATGCGCTTCATGTCGTTTAACTGGTTGTGCGCTCGAGATAACCGAGCTCATCAAGCAACCCGATCTGTCTTATGTATGTTCACCATGTTTGGACGCCTCTGCTTGAACCTAGGGTACCAAACTTACCAGTGAAATCCCTTCTAACCATGGTACCTCGATCCGCTAACACTCATGAGTCGGGCTTGGTGGTATGGGACACCATGGTCGAGCTATTGGCCTACACTGGAGCCACATGCCTCCCCGTAGTGACCAGTGAACAATCAGACTCGTGAGCCGATTATGGTGGAATGGGACACTATATTCGTGTTGTCAGCCTACATTGATAAGGTGATGGGGGAGTGGTGCAACGATTGCGAGCAACAGCCCTAACAACCCTTTGTGGTGACCTCGAGCATACTCTAAATTTGTGGTGAGGTGACGAGTTTTGCCGCAGTGTATAGAGTATGAACTAGGCCTGTATCAGCTTAGTGATGAACTGTTAAAAAGGTGATGGGGGAGTGGTGTAACCATTGTGCGTAACCACCCTGGCAGCCTTTGCAGTGACCTAGAAACACACCATCGTATGAGATTAACTAGGACTGACGACCCTAGAATGAATCATGTTTGGGAATGATACAAGGGAGGTACCTTAATTTCCTAATACTGCTATTTGAAATGGATTAATAACAACTTGGTAAACATGCTCATCATCGCATTGCATGTGCCTGGAAGATGTGGAGCACTGAGGGATAAAAGCATGCTGCGAACGTAAGATAATGTCGCACGAGAGTGTGTGTGTGAGGGGGCATACATCATGACTGCATTCATACTTGCAATAGTAAGAGTAATTAGGAGTGTTTGATTGTACTGCTTATCATTACTGCTTGACTGTTTTGATAATATGTTAACCTATGCTTTATTGTTCCACTAAGTTGATCACTCACTCCCACGTTACGGGACGGTGTTCTGAACACCCACCAGACTTTCTCTGATTGCAGAAGGCGACGCTACTCCTGAGGCGGAGCAGGACCTTTTCAATGATAATGATGCTTGCTCGTATTTGTTGTATTCTGGCAGCTTCATGTGAGTCGTGTCTTGATCGACGGGGTTACAAGAATGTTGACTAGATGACACTACACATTTAGTATCCTTTGAATTGTACTTGTAATTCTTTAACCTGGTAACATTGTCACACTCTGGAGACTCACCACAGTTTATATATTTTATTTATCTATCACAATCTTCCACTTGCTTATTCACTTGTCTCTGGAATATGATATGTTATTTTGGCTTAATCTCACTCATGTTCACTACACTAATGTAGATAACATTCAATCATCATTCATTTTGTTGTATAAGTGATGCGTTGGAACTCGAGAGTTGAGTTTATGCTCGACCCCTGATTTTCAGGGCGTTACACTTGATGTGTATTTTGCTGGCTATCCAGGCCCTTGGGACGCCCAGGCCCACCTGGGACGTCCAAATTTCTTGGGGTGCTGCTGGACTTGCAGTCTAGTAGTTAGCCCACTTGATTTTGTGCAACTCGGTAAACATGCTCATCATCGCATTGCATGTGCCTGGAATGGAGCACTGAGGGATGAAAGCATGCCGCGAACGTAAGATGGTGTCGCACGAGAGTGTGTGTGGTGAGGGCATACATCATGACTGCATTCATACTTGCATTAATAAGAGTAGTTAGGAGTGTTTGATTGTACTACTTCATCATTACTGCTTGACTGTTTTGATAATATGTTAACCTATGCTTTATTGTTCCACTGAGTTGATCACTCACTCCCACATTACGGGACGGTGTTCCGAACACCGACCAGACTTTGTCTGATTGCAGATGGCGACGCTACTCCTGGGGTGGAGCCAGACCTTTTCAATGACAATGATGCTTGCTCGTATTTGTTGTATTCTGGCGGCTTCATGTGAGTCGTGTCTTGATTGACGGGGTTATAGGAATGTTGACTAGATGACACTACACATTTGGTATCCTTTGAATTGTACTTGTAATTCTTTAACCTAGTAACATTATCACACTCTGGAGACTCACCACAGTTTATATATTTTATTTATCTATCATAGTCTTCCACTTGCTAATTCACTTGTCTCTGGAGTATGATATACTATTTTGGCTTAATCTCACTCATGTTCACTACACTAATGTAGACAACATTCAATCATCATTCATTTTGTTGCATAAGTGATGCGTTGGAACTCGGGAGTTGAGTTTATGCTCGACCCCCGATTTTCAAGGCGTTACACTTGATGTGTATTTTGCTAGCTGTCTAGGCCCTTGTGATGCTCAGGCCCACCTGGGACGTCCAGAATTTCTTAGGGTGCTGCTGGACTTGCAGTCCAGTAGTTAGCCCACTTGATTTTGTGTTGTATCCATCCTCTCCATCTGTTGGGGCCCACCATGATGACTAGAGACCACTATAAAATATATATTTTTTCGAAAATTATTATCTGCTGGACCTTAGCAGGCCTAGGAAGCTGTGTGGGCTGAAAGTCCAGCAAGGTACTAAGAAAGAAATTGTGTATGTGGCTGAATATTTAAAGGATGTGGGGCCCACCAAATGGAGAAGTATTGTGTGCATATACTATATTTTTTATTCTAAGGCTTTTTGGGCTAAATTAGTTCCAAGTAAGGCCCACTTTTTAGTTGATTGTTTGGCCCCAAATAAATAGACCAGATTTTGGAATGTCCAGCAGGCCCAGATGGGCTGGGGATGTCCAAACTTGGCCCAGTTGTGTATGTGGGTTGTTTTCATCATCATGCTGGACTTGTGGGCTGATTTGTATGTGTGATTGGGTCCTTTATTACCCACCTAATTTACCCAGTTTTGGGCTGATGTTGTAAGGCCCATTTGGCCCATCTTGGATCTGTGTTTGCCTATGTACTTGGGCTCATGGGTTGCCCACTAAGTCCAACATAATTCATGAATTCGATGGTTTTGTTCTTGGGCCATAGTTTCCCCTATGGGCCCATAATGTTGTATGAGGGCTTTGGGCCGTTCCTTGAGGCCCATTATGTGGGATAACATATATGCATGTTGCTACCCATTTTATTTTTATAGTAGTACTTGGACCTTGGGCCTTACTTATAGGTAGATTTTAGTTGGGCCGCCTTCTATGGGACAATGGTGATTGAATGTCCCTATTATGGACCCCTTTAGGCCCATTTGTTAGGCCCATTCTCATCTACTGGTGGTTAAATGTCCACCTTAGACCCTTTGTTAGGCTCACTCTTATCATTTTAGGCCCATAGTATTGTTGTCTTAATCTTTGTGGGCTACCCCAAATTGTTGGGCCCCCACTAGTAGTTGTGCTCTTTCCATTCCATGTAAAATTGTCTAAGTACCTGGACCCTAACTTGTCATGAGGAGAGTACAACATCAACGCATGACATACTTAATTATCTTCATGACCGATTCCCATGTGCATCATATGTGTGCTTGGTTGAGATGTGATTGGTCATGGTTTATGCCATTGGGCAGGCTGTTATGGGACTCCCTGAGTGATGGAGCAGCCTCTCTTGAGCGCGTTATATGTGCAGGACTGATGCATGGTTGATTTGTGTGATTCATGCATTTGGCATTGCATAACACGGTTGATATTCACCCTAGCTTCATCAGGGCCGTAGCCTCCACAGGCATATTGTGGATCGCCAGATTTGGACACCGGAAATATTAGTTTGAGCACTGTGGGCACGTAGAATGTCCTTGGGTAAAAGTCCCAAAACCTTCATGGTACTAGGAGATGCTCTAACATCGAGACCGAGTGGAAAACATGAGTGTCGGTGCCTTTACCATTAGGCTGCGTCTCCTACTATATTGTGGTCAGTTGGAAAGGGGTGCGGCCTTATCCGCCCGAGTGAGTGGGCATTTAAGTTAGGGTGAGTTTGACCAGCTCGTAAATGGGTCCGCTACCGTCAAGCATTGTTGGTGATTGGCTGTCCACAGGTGGGTAGTGAGGTCTCTTACGCTTGCTAGGCTGTGCGGCTAGGGAGGCGGCAGTCAGGATGTAGTGTATTTGACCCCGGTGATTTTCCAAAGAGGAACTGTACTGATATGTGGACTTGATATGAGGATCAACATGATCGCATTGCATAATGCATATGGCACTTGGTTGTATAGCCCCGCATTGCATAACCTTTCATTGGCAGATGGTATTCACACCTTGCATTGCTTAGCCTTGTGATGGCTAGTGGTATTCATGGTCTTACTGCATTTTTTCGCATACTCTAATATCGCATTCATGACACCTGTCAAACACACACTTACACTGCCCTCTGAGCTTTCTATAAGCTTATGAACGATTGATGTGTGCAGGTGATTCTAGGCAGCAGCAGTAGCTGAGCAGGAGAGTTGTGAGACCAGTATCCTAGCCTGTACTGTTCCATAGGCTTCCGCGGTCGAATTCCAGCGACCTGTAATGCGTAGATAGCATTTGCGCGTGATCCTGAGTTGTATCACATATTTTAGAGTCGGCTCGACCTAAAACTTGTACCCTTGCGACAGCGCCGTCGCCGCAGTTTCGATGCCGCGTCTCGGCTGCTAAGGCGATACCCGGGCTAGGAGATGTGGGCCCGCGTTCAGTTCGAGAAAAATGCTAGGCGTTGCAAATCCCAAAAGAATATATCCCATCAATCAAGTATACATCACACATCAAATGTCAAGTACAACACCATCCCTAAAGTCAACTCTCTCTCTCTCTTACAACCCATACATGTCAAGTACACCCATCCATCACTTACCATCCCTCTCTCTCATCATCTCTCTCTCTCTCTCTCATTCTCTCTCCATTTTCAAGCAACCCCATGAGAGCAATCGTCCAAGCTCCATGGATAGAGTTTGTGTGGGCCACTTAATACCTCCCATCTCCACTATCCAAGCTTCACATCGAACATTGAAATGCATTCCATGGAGCTCTAGGATGCATCGTGTAACACCCTGGATTTTTGCCTCTTGGAATTAGATGTCCCTCGGCAATGGGTCGATCCTAACACCTTATTAATTTCTCAAAACTCAATCCCAAAGTCCAAAATCCCTTTTTAATCCATTTCCTTCACAATCTCCCATTTCACCTTTCACCACCGCGTTCTTTAAATGTTTCTAAGTACTTTCATGTTAGGCATGAATTCTAAAGTTTAGGTGATGAAGAACAATACTTTGGAAATCCGTACAAAAACCCTGAGTACCACCTCAGGCAGAGATCACTCAGGATCAAATCCTTTAGGAATTAGACAAAATTAACTAAGTGCTAAACTAGATTAGCTACGAAATCTGCACTAATCACTTTAAATACGATCTGCAAAACCCAAAACTTGTAGAATCTGTGACGCTAGGATACCCTAAAATCTAGGATCAATCTCATTACCCAGTTACTCTCGGGAGCACATTGAAACTTCGTATCAGATATGGACCGCATGTCGAAAGTCCGATGACCACGAGACTAAGCGCTTAGGACTGCCTTGCTGGGCTTGACAACCATCTCGGAAATCAAATCCAGATAGTGTCCTGGGGCTATTCGCTTGAGCCCGGAGTGAAGAGTGTGAGAAACGTGAAATTAATTAGAAATAAATTCCAAATTTAAGTAATCTAAGACTTGTCACTTGCGGGCCTAATATAAGTAATCAGACCGTCAGAATCTGACCCAAATACACCCTCGGATCAGGGAAAATTTCATACACGGGTCAATGTACTTGTGGCCCTGATCGAGTTCCGGTGACCGTTGAACTAAAACTGGTCCACCACGGGCGATCTGTAAATCCGATCGGACCGAAAACGTAACTCGACCTAGATCCAATGTTTGTGAGCTTAAGTCTGACCTTTGGCTCAAGGGGGGCTTCCAGAAGTGCTCCGTTGAGACGGAACAATCTCCCTTTGGACATAACCTAAGTATACCTTGGCCTTGAGTCTAATTTGGTGAGTTCTGAACCTATATAAGGACCTTAAACCCTCACTCTCTCATTCCATACGAATTTGAGAAAACCTAGGAGAGAGAAGTGAGAAAAGAGAGAGAAAGTGTGGGAGAAGTGCGTGAAAGATCCTGGTGCTTTATCCTACTATCATACGTGCTTAACCATCAAGATCTAATCACCTTTCCGGCGATTCCGACTTCATTTCTAGGTAAAAAAAACCCTAACCCTAACCTGTTTTAGGGTTTCTATTGGTACAAGTAGCAAAGTAGCTGACTTACCTTGTGTTATAAGTCGTCGTATCGACGTTGACGAAAGCGTAGAGTTTCTATTAAGTTCGTTACGTTCTACGGTGTAAGGTGCGGACTTTAGACGTATAAGTTATGGTTTTCAACGCTTTCAATGTCAGATAATGATAGATTCATGATCTAGATGCTATTGTATATGTACAAAGTGTTGTACATTTCATTTTTCAGATATACGTTAACTATGTTGAATATACTGTATTCCTCGTATTTGTAGAAAATACCGTATACGTATGAAATACGGATTTGTGCTTACCATGATTAATTGTTGTCTATGTATGCTAGATACATGTGTATCAACTTCTGGGTGGACGGATTAGCCTAACACCTGTTATATTAACATACGTCGTGTAGGTATTAGTTGTAGCCTAAGTGTTTGCAGAAATGTTTGAATGAATATGGAGCTATGATTTATGCTTGTCATGACTATTGGTCGTGAATGCATGATCGTGGTTCATGTGGCAATCCTTTGTGAAAGGATTCGCTACGACTTGTGTTTTAACTAGCATATTGTAGGTATGTTGGAGTGTGTAGTCTAAGTATTTGTGAAAATGCTTGCATAGATATGTACTTAATCTAGTAGTGCCTTGAGTAGGTGTTGAGATAGGATTCTTAACTACCTTCGTGATGTGTATGAGTTCCTTCATGTAAGTTGTTTAGTTTAATGACTTACTGGTTTATGAAACATATGTGTTTGAATTTCCAGTTTGCATTGTGTTCTAAAATGCTTGTTAATATGTTTGAATTACTTGTTTATTTATTCTATGCTCTGACTACTTCACATGTTTAAGTTGTATTCCATAAATTTCGTGAAGGGTGATGGGGGAGTGGTGTAACGATTCCGTGCAACAGCCCTGACAGCCCTAAGCGGACATTATCAGATTTTGATTGTGTGATTTGAAATCTTGATCCATTACTGCTTTAACTATCTCTAATTGAATGTGATTGGGGCTATTGTATAGTCCAGACAATCGGTAACGGGAGTGAATTCGTGGTTGAGATTCCTTCGCCACGTAAGATGTATTTGACGAACCCGAGCCGTACTTCGGTTGGCGATAGTGGTTAGGCCACGCGTAGGGCTTATGCACTTCATGTCGTTCAACTTGTCGTGCACTCGTGCTAGTTGAACTCGTCAAGTAACCCGATCTGTCTAATGTATGTTCACCATGTTTGGACGCTACTGCTTGAACATAAGATACTAAACTTATGTGTGTAACCCTGTTAACCTTGGTACCTTGATCCCACTAAGACTCATGAGTCGGGCATGGTGGTATGAGACATTGTGGTCGAGCTGTCGGCCTACGTTGGGGCGATGTGCCTCCCCGTAGTGACCAGTGAGAAACCTAGACTCGTGAGCTGAATATGGTGGTATGAGACACTGTACTCGAGCTGTCGGCTTAAGCTGTTTTGATGGGTGATGGGGGAGTGGTGTAACGAGTGTGTGTAACAGCCCTGGTAGCCCTAATCGTATCCGGTGTAGTGACCTCGAGCATACTCTAAATCTGAGGAGAGGTGACGAGCCTTCCCGTAGTAAACAGAGTATAAACTAGGCCTGTATTGATAAGGTGATGGGGGAGCGGTGCAACTAGTGCGTGTAACAGCCCTGACAGCCCTTTACAGCGACCTAGAACCGTATCATCGTATGAGATTATCTAGGAGTGACGACCCTAGACAGGATCTTGTTTGGGAATGATATAAGGGAGGTACCTTAGTTTCCCAAATCCTGCTGTATGAAAAGAACTAATAACAACTCGGTAATCATGTTCATATCGCACTGCATATGCCTGGAAGATGTGGAGCACTGAGGGATGAAAGCATGCCGCGGACGTAAGATGGTGTCGCATGAGGGAGTATGTTGGCGAGGGCATGCATCATGAATGCATTCATACTTGCATTAATAAGAGTATTTAGGAATGTTTGATTGTACTGCTTTATCATTACTGCTTGACTGAATTGATAACATGTTAACCTATGCTTTATTGTTCCACTGAGTTGATCACTCACTCCCACGTTACGGGACGGTGTTGTACACACCAACCAGACTTGTTTGAGTTTCAGATGATGGCGATGCTTGCGATGCGGAGCCGGACCTTTATGATGATGAGGTGGATTTCTCCTTTATGCTGTTTCAGGCGGATTCGTGTGAGTCGCGTCCTGATCGACGGGGATTTTTGGGATGTTGACTAGACAACATTACACCTTTTGTATATTGTGAAAATTTACATGTAATTATCTAACCTGGTAACATTATCACACTCTAGAGACTTAGCACAGTTTATATATTTTATATATCTATCACAGTCTTCCGCTTGCTTAAACTAATCGTCTCTGGAGTATGATATGTTGTTTGGCTTAATCTTATTCATGTTTCATGTACTAATACAGACAACATTCAATCATCAGCATATATGTTACATGAGTGATGTTTTAAAACTCGGGAGCTGAGCTTCTGCTCGACCTCCTATTTTCAGGGCGTTACAAGATGGTATCAAAGCATGATTTGGATTAAACCGGACCTGGGTTATGGTCACACGACGTGCGCTGTCGCCCTTCGACTTAGGTGGGTGCGAGAAAAATGTAGAGACAGTCATAGGTATCCCGACTTCGCCACTTGGCGAAGTTCACTGAAATTGGTCGTGTTGTTGGAGTCTGTACGCAACCGTGATCGCACGAGTCAACCCCAAAACACTTCTAGACCGTCTATCGACGGGTTTAGACAGTAAATCACCCCATTCCAGCCTTCACAAACCCCTATGTGCAGCGGTATATCATAAAATATCTGAAATGACCCGGAACGACTCAAAACGAAGTCGGGGTCCTACCCACACAATTCCAGAGGGACCTAGGGTGGGACCCATACATTTTTGGGGCCTAGGGGGCAGGAGGACCTCACCCCTTGGGCGAGCCCTCCCAATTAGTCCAAGGAGTGGCGAGGACCTCGCCAGGTCGGTGAGGCCTCACCGGTCAGCAGGCTCGGTCGGGCGGGCTGCCCGAGCCGATCAAGTTTGGGGGTTGTAGGACCCCCCTGATATAGGGTCCATCCCTTAAAACATCCCCAAACACCTACCTCCTTCACAAAACGCACCTCCAAGCTCTCCCTTTCCCTCAAAATTTCACTTTCTCTCTCAAGCCTTCCCTCCAATCACTCATTCCTTCATTTTCGGTCACAAACCATGCACGTCCAACATTTACAGCCATACCTACCCCCCTACCCTCTCCTTTCTCTCTCATTTGAGCCCTTACATCCTCCATTTGTGGCTCAAAATCGTGTAAGCTCTCTAACCCATCCATTTTCTTCACTTTCTTTCTTCAAACCCTGTCATATGGCCGTTACAACCTGTGTTGAGGCTCAAATTCTTAGAGAACCAAAAACTCCAGCCCCTACTCCCCCTTATCTTCACTTTTCCATGGCTCTAGTCGAGCTTAGTATGGCCATTTTCTCGATTTCCGCCTAGTTATCCATGTCGTTGTCTCGTGGTTTGTTTGTTGCTGCGTTAGGATCTTTGTGTTTTTATGTTGATAGGCCTAGTGGTGTAGTCGTTGGTAGTATGTTCTAGTGTTTAATGCCTTAATTGTATTAGCTCACATGCATCTTCTGTCATGGTCCACGCAAGGCTACCTCCCATGTATTGTGACAGTTTTTGGGTTGAAGCGCCTTTTGTTACCGAATGTATAGAATGCTTGACAAGTTGGAGTTGTACTTGACAATTATGAACTCTCTCCACCCCTCCACCATTACTCCTCTAAACCCATCTCTTACTCCTCTTGGCCCCACCATTTCACACCTATGTGAGCGCAAAACCCACATATTTGTGTCCCATAACCTTCACAACCTCCAAATGTTAGGACGTTTAGGGCCCGTTCGGCCAACTGCATTAGGTGAGCTTATGGTGGATGGAATTGTAAAACTACCAATAAATGTATGTGTAAGGTATTGTCCTTAGATTGGGTGTATCCTATGGTTTCCAACACCATGTTTGGAACGTATGCACTTAAAAGTACTTTCGAGATTTCCTTTCACATTACACTTAGAAATTCATCATCATGGGATTTGGAAACCCCATCTCACACTTTCCAACACAAGGCTCATTTTCCAAAGCCTATAAAATTAATTTTTATCCCACCCACCCTCCTACCAAACATGTCACTCCCAATCCCGTGGTGGGATTGGCAATGCAATCCCATTTACTATAACTTGATACCACTGGCCAAACAGACCCTTAGAGTTTTGGACCTAGAGTTGGTGCTCCTAGAGTTTGCTAACAAATATGGCAGTATACAAATTCCAACAAATTCATAATGTGAACCCTATGACCTTCTTAGCTAGTATGAGCATGTGTGTAGTGCTCGAGTGTAGCGAAATTCAAGTTCGGGCAACTCAATTTCAATCAGACAACGTTTGACTCTAAGTGATAAACAATTGCTTGTATTAGAAAGGGTATGAAATCATCTAGTGTATGAGCGTAGACTTTGGATTACAACTATTGGATTACCACGACTCAGAAAGTATGACTAGGCTACTAGTGATACTAAGGAATGTATATATATATATATATATATATATATATATATATATATATATATATATATACTGATTATGCTAAGATAATTAATGATAGACTTAGTGAGTCGGCTTGATTAGGTTGGAGTGAGATCTCATTCCTTCGTTGAATCCCCCTAATACTTCTAGACTTATTTAATAACTCTTAAAAAAGTTGTTTAACTTAGAAACTATTCACGCTTAGAGAAAATTTATATATCCCTTGATGTAATGTTAGGTCAAATCAATACACCCCTTAGACTTGCCTTCCCAAAGACTTATTATAATCGGGGACATGGAGTAGAGAATTATATATAAGCGAGGTATTCGCGGTTTGAATTGAATTCTCAATCCTGGTAGTTACCAATGAACACTATGCTCTGATCAAGCAGAAGGTCGGGATCAACTAGGATTAAGAACTGATACGACAAATTTTATGTCTTCGCAAGGCAGAAGGTTTATGTATCCGGCTCAAACTCACTACACAACTTTCCTTCTGTGTTGGTCCTACCACTTACAACCAAAAGTTTATAACTTTGTTTTTGAGAAGTGTTAGGAAAGTATAGCCGATAGAGACTTTATTTTTTTAGGCCTAAGGAATTTCCCAAATGGGCAACAGACAGTTAGGAATTAGGTCTCAAATCACATACCATGTTGACATACATATTGTGCATATGAACATAGAAAGATAGCCTTCCTGTTAAGCTAGACATGAGGAAATAAGGTAAGTCAGGACCTTAATAAAAGTTCTTTCTTGGGTAGAATTAGACATCTTGCCACAAACTCACACCTGTCCTTGGAATCAACCACAATACCCATCATCTTTAGCTCCTTTCTGTAACCATAGGTACCAATACTATAGTACATATCATCGATGGAAGGAAAACCAATGTATGAAGAGATCGTTTCCCATTTCATGTCAAGTATAGGTCCTAAATTACGCCTTGTTCTGACATACTAATCACGACATAGAGCCATGAGCATCGAAGGTAGAAATAAAATTTAAATGAGGTAGAACATTATGAGCTCAATCTAGTTAGGTCGGCTAATATACCTCTTTGATCAGAGTGGCGAAGCGGAAACGTGGTGGACCCTTGCCCCACTAGCCCAGGATCGAAGGAAATTGATCCTGGTTATACGTAGGTTAGGTCACCAAATAGGATTTGGATCTTCCTTAGAATGTCAATAATGAAGTCATTGAAGGAAAGCAATTAGGGTTCGAGTGTTAAAATCATTCATATTAGAGAACATGCCTAACAAAGGGTATGAGCTGAATTACAATAGCTAAGGTCAGTGTATTCATAAATCCGCTAGTAAAATATGAACTTCATAGAAGCCTTAGCAAATTCTACTGTCAGAATCCTTTTTAGGACGAGTTATTAAGATATTAGTTCACCCTTACCTCGGACATAGATTAGAACGAGGACTCTCTTAGGCCAAGACCCAAAGGACACCCTGATAAATAAGAAATTTGAACCTTTCAATGATGGGCATTCCCTAAACTTTTAGAGTGATCGGACTATGGAGTTACTGAAATATAGAACTGTGAAGCATTCGCGGCTTGACCCAATTCTCAATCCTGGGTGACAATTGACTCACTGCTTGTACTGAGCAGAAGACTTGGATCCATCAGGATTAGGAAGGGATACGATGAGCCTTCTACCCTGGCCAGGTAGTTGATCGATGTATCGCCCACTACAACCGTCTCTCTGTGTTGATCAAACAATGAAAATAACTATCTTACTCTAAATAAATGGGAATTATCGTCAAGACTCCAAATAGGTAAAGAAATAAATTATAGCAAACCATCAGGGTATGAGAAATGGATAAAGAAATAAGTTTTAAGGGGGGTAGACTAAAATGAACAAGACTAGTATATACCCTACCACGCATAGAAACTCGAAATCAATAAAACTTAGGCAAAATAAATAATTAAATCTTTCCTTATTACCCTTAGGCAATTTCAGGGACGAAATTTTATTTTAAGGGGGGTAGATTGTAACACCCCGGATTTTTGCCACTTGGAATTAGACGTCCTTCGGCAATGGGTCGATCCTAACACCTTATTAATTTCTCAACACTCAATCCCAAAGGCCAAAATCCCTTTTTAATCCATTTCCTTCACAATCTCCCATTTCACCTTTCACCACCGTGTTCTTTAAATGTTTCTAAATACTTTTATGTTAGGCATGAATCCTAAAGTTTAGGTGATGAAGAACAATACTTTGAAAATCCGTACAAAAACCTGAGTACCACCTCAGGCAGAGATCACTCAAGATCAAATCCTTTAGGAATTAGACAAAATTAACTAAGTGTTAAACTAGATTAGCTACGAAATCTGCCCTAATCACTTTAAATACGATCTGCAAGACCCAAAACTTGTAGAATCTGTGACGCTAAGATACCCTAAAATTTAGGATCAATCTCATTACCCAGTTGCTCTCGGGAGCACATTAAAACTCAGTATCGGATCTGGACCGCACATCGAAAGTCCGATGACCATGAGACTAAACGCTTAGGACCGTCTTCCTGGGCTTGACAACCATCGGAAATCAAATCCAGATAGTGTCCTGCGGCTATTCGCTTAAGCCCGGAGTGAAGAGTGTGAGAAACGTGAAATAATTAGAAATAAATTCTAAATTTAAGTAATCTGAGACTTGTCACTTCCGGGCCTGATATAAGCAATCAGACCGTCAGAATCTGACCCAAATACACCCTCGGATCAGGGGAAATTTCATACACGGGTCAGTGTACTTGTGGCCCTGATCGAGTTCCGGTGACCGTTGAACTGAAACTGGTCCGCCACGGGCGATCTGTAAATCCGATCGGACCGAAAACGTAACTTGACCTAGATCCAATGTTTGTGAGCTTAAGTCCGACCTTTGGCTCAAGGGGGGCTTCCAGAAGTACTCCGTTGAGACGGAACAGTCTCCCTTTGGACATAACCTAAGTATACCTTGGCCCTGAGTCTAATTTGGTGAGATCTGGACCTATATAAGGACCTTAAACCCTCACACTCTCATTCCATACGAATTTGAGAAAACCTAGGAGAGAGAAGAGAGAAAAGAGAGAGAAAGTGTAGGAGAAGTGGGTGAAGGATCCTGGTGCTCTATCCTACCATCATACGTGCTTAACCATCAAAATCTAATCGCCTTTCCGGCGATTCTGACTTCATTTCTAGGTAAGAAAACCCTAACCCTAACCTGTTTTAGGGTTTCTATTGGTACAAGTAACGAAGTAGAGCCATACCTTGTGTTATAGGTCGTCGTATCGACGTTGACGAAAGCATAAAGTTTCTGTTAAGTTCGTTACATTTTTACGGCGTAAGGTGCGGACTTTAGACGTATAGGTTATGGTTTTCAACGCTTTCAATGTCAGATATTGATAGATTCATGATCTGGATGCTATTGTATATGTACAAAGTGTTGTTCGTTTCATTTTTCAGATATATGTTAACTATGTTGAATATATTGTATTCCTCGTATTCGTAGAAAATACCGTATACGTATAAAATATGGATTTTTTGCTTGCCATGATTAATTGTTGTCTATGTATGCTAGATACATGTGTATCAACTTCTGGGTGGACGGATTAGCCTAACACGTACTATATTAACATATGTCGTGTAGGTACTAGTTGTAGCCTAGGTGTTTGCAGAAATGTTCGAATGAATATGGAACTATGATTTATGCTTGCCATGACTATTGGTCGTGAATGCATGATCGTGGTTCATGTGGCAATCCTTTGTGAAAGGATTCGCTACGACTTGTGTTTTAACTAGCATATTATAGGTATGTTGGAGTGTGTAGTCTAAGTGTTTGTGAAAATGCTTGTATAGATATGTACTTCATCTAGTAGTGCCTTGAGTAGGTGTTGAGATAGGATTCTCAACTACCTTAGTGATCTGTATGAGTTCCTTCATGTAAGTTGTTTAGTTTAATCACTGACTGGTTTATGAAACGTATGTGTTTGGATTTCCTGTTTGCATTGTGTTTTATAACATGCTTGTTAATATATTTTTATTACTTGTTTATTTAATTCTGCTCTGACTACTTCACATGTTTAAGTTGTATTCCATAAAATCCGTGAAGGGTGATGGGAGAGTGGTGTAACGATTCCGTGCAACAGCCCTAGCAGCCCTAAGCGGACATTATCAGACTTTGATTGTGTGATTTGAAATCTTGATCCATTGCTGCTTTAACTATCTGTAATTAAATGTGATTGTGGCTATTGTATAGTCCAGACAATTTGTAACGGGAGTGAATTCGTGGTTGAGATTCCTTCGCCACATAAGACATGTTTGACGAACCCGAGCCGTGCTTCGGTTGACGATAGTGGTTAGGCCACGCGAAGGGCTTATGCACTTCATGTCGTTCGACTTGTCGTGCGCTCGTGCTAGTTGAGCTCGTCAAGTAACCCGATCTATCTAATGTATGTTCACCATGTTTAGACGTTACTGCTTGAACCTAAGGTATCAAACTTACCAGTGTAACCCCGTTAACCTTGGTACCTCGATCTGCTAAGACTCATGAGCAGGGCATGTGGTATGGGACACCGTGGTCGAGCTGTCGGCCTACGCTGGGGTGATGTGCCTCCCTGTAGTGACCAATGAGCAACCCAAACTCGTGAGCCGAATATGGTGGTATGGGACACTGTATTCGAGCTGTCGGCCTACGCTGTTTTGATGGGTGATGGGGGAGTGGTGTAACGAGTGCGTGTAACAGCCCTGGTAGCCCTAACAGTACCCGGTGTAGTGACTTCAAGCATACTCTAAATCTGCGGAGTGGCGATGAGCCTTCCCGTAGTAAATAGAGTATAAACTAGGCCTGTATTAATAAGGTGATGGGGGAACGGTGTAACGAGTGCGTGTAACAGCCCTGGCAGCCCTTTACAGCGACCTAGAACCGTATCATCGTATGAGATTATCTAGGAGTGACGACCCTAGACAAGATCCTTGTTTGGGAATGATATAAGGGAGGTACCTTAGTTTCCCAAATCCTGTTGTATGAAAAGGACTAATAACAACTCGGTAATCATGTTCATATCACACTGCATGTGCCTAGAAGATGTGGAGCACTGAGGTATGAAAGCATGCCGCGAACGTAAGATGGTGTCGCACGAGGGAGTATGTTGGCAAGGGCATGCATCATGACTGCATTCATACTTACATTAATAAGAGTATTTAGGAATGTTTGATTGTACTACTTTATATTACTACTTGACTGAATTGATAACATGTTAACCTATGCTTTATTATTCCACTGAGTTGATCACTCACTCCCACGTTACGGGACGGTGTTGTACACACCAACCAGACTTGTTTGAGTTTCAGATGATGGCGATGCTTGCGATGCAGAGCCGAACCTTTATGATGATGAGGAGGATTTCTCCTTTATGTTGTTTTCAGGCGGATTCATGTGAGTCGTGTCTTGATCGACGGGGATTTCTGGGATGTTGACTGGACAACATTACACCTTTTGTATATTGTGAAAATTTACATGTAATTATCTAACCTGGTAACATTATCACACTCTGGAGACTTACTACAGTTTATATATTTTATATATCTATCACAGTCTTCCGCTTGCTTAAACTAATCGTCTCTAGAGTATGATATACCGTTTGGCTTAATCTTATTCATGTTTCATGTACTAATACAGACAACATTCAATCATCAGCATATATGTTGCATGAGAGATGTTTTGAAACTCGGGAGCTGAGCTTCTGCTCGACCCCCGATTTTCAGGGCGTTACACATAGATGCAAGAAGAAGTCTAAGAAGGTCTAATGGTGGGTGTTTTCTAGAGTTGATTTTGTGTGATTTTGATGATTGAGGGCCCACATATGGTGGGAGCCATCTTGATGTACGCATTGCATGGGGGAGCTCATAGTGGCGGAGCTCCTCCCACCCCATCCGATCTCTCTCTCTCTCTATCTCTCTCTATCTCTTTCTTCCATATTTTGTGGCCCACCATGATGAATGTATTTTATCCATACCGTCCACCGAGTGGGCCCACCCGACAATCCATTTGGATGGGCATGATTGAAGGAAAGCACAAATATTAGTTTGATCGGTGGAGTGACCCACTGGAGTGGACCCCGCCATATATATGTGCTGCAGGTGTACCAGCGTTGTTGGACGTAGGCAAAACACAAATGTCAGCTGATCTAAATGCTATGGTGGGCCACACCACATGGACCCACCCTACTGCTTGTGAGATCCAAACCGTCCATCCAGCCTCCAGACTCTCTGGACGCTGGAACGAACCATGTTAAAAGTTATATATTATATAATATATATTATAATATAGATGTGGTGGGCCCCACGTGGGACCCACCTATTTTGAGAATATGTTATATATTATATAATATATATATATATACATATATATATATATTATAATATAGATGTGGTGGGTCCCACGTGGGACTCACCTGTTCTGAGAAACAGACCGCATACCGCTAAAGAGCTGCTATAGGTGGGATAAATCCACACCGTCCGTCCAGCTGGGACGTGGACCCCACTGCTGATGTATGTATTACATCTAAACCGTCCCTCCATTTGACGATCTCGTCTCTAAGCATGAGACCAAAAATAAGACAGATCTAGTATCAAGTGGACCACACTGCATACACAGTGGGATTGAACGTCCACCATTGAAACCCCTTTTTTTGGGAGTGTAAAAGTTATGGATCAATGTAAAATTTGTTTCTCCACTTAATTCAGGTCTTTGTGACCTTATGAACAGACCGGATGAAAAATTAACGCAATGGTGGACCCAGCAGAGTTTTGACGGTGGAAATCATTATCACCACTTTTGTTTGTGGTATGGTCCAGATGATCTTTTGATATGATTCATTTGTTTGGATAATGCTCTATATAGATGGATGAATGGTGTAGTTGTTGTGGCCCATTTAATACGGCCCGTTAGATGTATTTGGGGCCCATTTGATGAGGCCCGATGTGATGTATTAAGGCCCATGGGTTATGGCCATTGTGACGCATTCGAGGACCAGGTGGTGCGGCCCATCGTGATGTATTTGAAGCCCATGGGAGGTGGCCCAATGTGATATATTTTTAGCCCATATGATGAGGCCCGACTTGATGTATACAAGGCCTGTTGTGATTGTATGTTGCCCTTGAGTGAGGCCCATGTGGTGTATATTAGGCCTCTCTATGGGGCCATGGGCCCACTTTATGTTTGGCTCTATGTGGGCCACTCCTTGGGAGCAATGTTGGTAAACGTCTATATTGATGGGCAATGATGGTTAAATGTCCATATTTGACCTTTCCTTAAGTCCTTTGTTAGGCCGATTATCGAGGCCAATTCCGATTGTCGAGGTTGATTCTGATTATTGAGGCCGATTTCGATTGTTGAGGTCGATTGTTGAGGCCGATTCCGATTGTCGAGGCCTATTATCGAGGTCGACTCTGATTATCGAGGCTAATTCCAATTATCGAGGTCGATTCCGATTGTTGAGGCCGATTCTATAGGCTGATTGTCGAGGCCGATTATCGAGGTCGATTCCAATTGTCGAAGTTGATTCTAATTGTCGAGGCCGATTCCGGTTATCGAGACTGATTCTGATTATCGAGGCTGATTCTGATTGTTGAGGCCTATTCTAATTGTAGAGGCAATTATCGAGGTCGATTCCAATTATCGAGGTCAATTCCGATTGTCGAGGCGATTATTGAGGCCGATTCTGATTATCCAGGCCAATTCCAATTGTTGAGGTCGTTTCTGATTAACGAGGCCGATTCTAATTGTCGAGGCCGATTGTTGAGGGCGATTCTGATTGTCGAGGTCGATTCCGATTGTCGAGGCCGATTCTGATTGTTGAGGCCGATTTTGATTATCGAGGTCGATTCCGATTGTCGAGGTCGATTCTGATTGTTGAGGCCGATTGTATAAGCCGATTATCGATGCCGATTTCGATTGTCGATGCAGATTATCAAAGGTGATTTCGATTGTCGAGGCCGAATATCAAGGTTGATTATCGAGGCCTAATGTTATGTATATGTGGTCCATATTTGAGGCCCATTATGATGTGTATTCAGCTCGTGTTTAAGGCCTAATGTGATGTATATGAGGCCTATGTGATGAGGCCCATTGTGGTGTATTTTAGGGCCAGGCGATGGGGCTCATTGTGATGTATATTAGGCCCGGTGAGAAGCCCATTGTGATGTGTACTAAGCTCTTGAGTAAGGCCCATGGTGTTGTATATTAGGCCCTTATGTGAGGCCATGGATCCACTAGATGTTAGGCTCTTTGTGGGCCATTCCTTGGGGGCAATATTGGTTAAATGTCCACATTATCGAGGTCGATTGTTGATGCCGGTTATCGATACCGATTATGAGTATGTGATAGCATAGCATCATGATACATGCCCATACGCATCATCTGCATGTTTGTTATGAGATGTGCTTGACCATTACATATTTCATTGGGCGGGTTGTTATGAGACTCCTTGATAGGCGGAGATCGTCTCACATGAGTGCACGGTATATACGGGATTGATGCATGACTGGATTGTATGACTCGTGCATCTTACATTGTGTGTTGTAATTACTATACGCGCTAGTGACATCAGGGCAGTATCCTCCACCGTCATATCGTGGATGGCCAGATGGGACACCGAAAATCTGTTACTAGCATCGGGCCGCCATAAAGGGCCCTGGGCGAAAATTCCTAAACTCTCTTGGTATTAGAGGATGCCCCAACTTTGAGACCGAGTGCATATATATGAGCGCATGAGGGACGCAGACTAGTACGCCACGTCTCCCACTGTGTCATGGTCGGTTGGGAGGGGGTGTGGCCTTACCCGCCTGAGGGAGTAGGCATAGCTAGGCTATCTGACCAGCTTAAGGAATGGCTCCGCTATCGACGAGTCGTCCGATATTGGCAGGCGGATAGTGAGGTCTCTTCCACTTATCCAGTTGTACGCTTGGTGGGGCGGCAGTTGGCGTAGAGTGTACTAGACCCCGATGATGATCCTAGAGATGTACAGTACTGATATGTAGACTTATTAAGCAAGCATTGTATACTCATTCATTCATTCATTCACTATCCACTCGGGCTAGTGGTGTGCAACTATTTGTTATGTGTACCTTCGCAATGCCCATGATTTCGGTTGGGGAGCGCGACTAACCTGAGATCAAGAGTTTACTATATTGAGTCTGACTATCCAAATTTAGGTATGGGACTGGTTTGGATAGAAGTCCCCCTTGTGATGGACCCCGTAGCCTACTATACTACGTATTATCATCCTGACTTCACACTTCAGTATGGTCATTCCATTCGCACCACATATTGCATTTCATCCTCAACATATAATATTTGGCTCTTTATGACTCCTTATTTGCATAGTTGATTTGTATTGCGTACTCTGATATCGTATGATTCATGATCTTGTTAGTATTTCTGATACTGTATGATTATAGTATTGTTGTCACTTACCTTGTACACAGACTTACACCACCCTCTAAGCTTTCTATAAGCTTATGCACAATAGATGCATGTAGGTGATGTTAGATTGCAGTAGCATTGAGCTTGAAGCGTGCAGTGGTCTTCTGGAGCTTCCGATATTGTTATTGTATTCCCTTTCAGCATTGTATTCAAAATTTTATATTAGTGGATATGTGATTATGATGTTGCCTTTGTGATTTTGGTAAACTTGTGGTTATGCTTCTTATGAGACAAATTGTAACACCCTGAAATTCGGGGGTCGAGTATGAACTCAACTCTCGAGTTCCAACGCATCACTTATGCAACATACACAATGATGGTTAAAAGTTGTCTGAGTTAGCGCAATAAACATGAATGAGATTATACCAAAAAGTAATTCATACTCCAGTTCAATTGTATAAAGGCAAGCGGAAGACTGAAATTTTATATTCAAAGTATGTAAAGTAACAAAATTTTATGAACTCCAGAGTATGAGTACTAACTGATACCAATATACATGTATGTTTCTAAGTCAAAAATCAAAATACAACTCCCAAGAGAAGCACTGAAAACCCCGCGATGCAGCCGGCCTAAGCAAAGCTGTCAGAGTACTGCATAAAGGAGAACTCCTCCTGATCCTCATCGAAGTCGGGCTCCGGTTCCTGAACCGGGCGCCATCTACACCTGCGATAGAGTCTGGTGGGTGTTGCAAACACCGTCCCGTAACGTGGAGTGAGTAGCTAACTCAGTGGAACAATAAAGCATAGGTTAACATGTTATCAATTCAATCAAGCAGTAATGATAAAGCAGTACAAATCAAACATTTCTAACTACTCTTGTTAAGTGCGAAAATGAAATGACATGATGCTGTATGCCCTTGCCAAACCACCCTCAAGCGACATCATCTTACGTTCGCGAATGCTTACTCCCTCAGTGCGCCACATCTACAAAGCACATGCGGTGCGATGATGCTCATGATTACCAAGTTTTTATTAGTCCATTTCAGACAGCAGTATTGGGAAACTAAGGTACCTCCCTTGTATCATTCCCCAAACATGATCCATTCTAGGGTCGTCAATCCTATTAATCTCATACGATATTATGGTTTGAGAAACGTAGTAAAGGCATCGCAAAGGGCTCGTCACCCGTCAGCGTGGATACAGATCTCACCGTATGCGGCTCAATTGCTGGCCATCAGCTCGAGTACAGGTCTCACCGTACTCAGCTCAATCACTAACCGTCAGCTCGAGTACAGGTCTCACCGTACTCGGCTCAACTCATACTCTAGTTGCTGTGAAAGACTCGTCGCCAATCACAGACACTTGGAGTATACTCGAAGATACTACGGAGGACTCGTCGCCCGTCAGCGTGAGCACAGGTCTCACTGTACTCGGCTCTCGCCATAAGTATCGACAGCTTGAATACAGTGTCCCATACCACCGTATTTGGCTCACGAGTTTGGTTGCGCAGTGGTCACTACGGGGAGGCACATGGCCCTAGCGTAGGCCGATAGCTCGACCACGGAGTCCCATACCACCATGCCCGGCTCATACGTCTTAGCGGATCGAGGTACCATGGTTAAACGAGATCGCCACTGGTAAGTTTGGTACCCTAGGTTCAAGCAGTAGCGACCAAACATGGTGAACACACATATACATTCCGGTTTACTTGACGAGCCTGACTAGCTCGAGCGCACCACAAGTTGGGCGATATGGAGCGCAAAAGCACTCCATGTGGCCAACCACTATCGCCAACCGAAGTACGACTCAGGTTCGCCAGACACATCCTTTGTGGCGACATGAATCTCAGCCACAATCGCAAGTCTGGTACCGAATGTTTGGACTATAGACATAGTCCCAAACTCAAACAGTTCTCATCAATAGCATGTGGAGTAAAGCATGATAAACAAGCAATACAGCATGTTAGCAGGCATGTTATAAAGCATGAAGTAAGCATGTTGTAAAGCATGTTGTAAAGCATGTAGTAAAGCACTATACACATAGGGATACAATTACATACACATCACAAGTGAGTGGTTATAGCGAACCACCGCATGAAGGGGATCCTACATGTCTCTAAGGGAGTCGGGAATCCCATATCAGCACTTCTCTAAGGCACCAATACTTAAACATTTACACACACAAGCATTTACACAAACACTTGGAATACGTTATTCCAACATACATGACGTATGTTAGCAAAATACGTATTAGGGCTATTCTTTCACCAAGCGGTTATTTTATCCGCGTATACCATATTCATACAATAAATAATCATGACAATTACACTTCCAAAATTTACACATATGCGGTATTTCTAGAATACACAATTTCAACATACATAGCGTTTACAAGCGAACATGTATTTCAGCGCGATTCCTTTCGCCAAACTAGTATTTTATCCATTTATTATATAATCATGCATTAAATAAACATGTCAAACATTTTCCTGAAAAAAATACGTATACGGTATTTCTACGTATACCTAGAGTATGTGAAATTCCATATTCTACAACGTTAATCGAAACAGGAAACGGAAAGCACTTTGTACATGTGCATTTACATGCAGATCATGAATCTATCATTATCTGACATTGAAAGCGTTGAAAAACGTAACTTATACACTTAAAGTCCTCACCTTTGCCCTTGGAATCACAACGAATCAGCAAAGATCGTTGAGCTTCCGTATACGGGAGTTTTCTAGCCTAAAGAGCGGAATCGGTTAGCCTTTACATAACCTACAACAACCTACATCAAATCAGACCTAGGGTTAGGGTTTCTTACCTTCAAACAGAATGGATACCGCCGGAAAAACCTGGAAAGGAGCGGTGTAGGCCGTGCGACAACCGAAAGCAGTAGGAGGAAGATCACCCACAAACCCAAGCTCTCTCTTCTTTTCTCTCTCCTCTCTAGGGTTTTATCCCAAATTCGTATGGCTGTGAGAGGGGCTGTTCTAAGCTCATTTTATAGCCAAAAACATCCCCAAAATAGACTCAGGTTCAAGGGTTACTGCTAATATAGGATATTTGTCACTTTTCCAGCTCAAAAGAGAGGTTCTGGTGGCCCTCCTTGAGCCAAACGTCAGACTTAAGCTCACCACACATGGATCTATGTGGGATTACGTTTTCGACTCGATCGGATTCCCAAATCGCACGTGGCGGACCATTTTCAGTTCAACGGTCAGTGGGCAAGGATCCGAAATTCCAAGTACATGTAAATGTTCCTGAAATTTTTCTTAATCCGAGGGTGTAATTTGGTCGGATTATGACGGTCAGGTTGCTTAATACTGACGTGCAAGCGAATGGTGCCAGATCACTATTCCAGATATTTATTTTGGGATGGGAATAGTGTTTTTCACACACCCTTGCTCCGGATCGAAACGAATGGCCGTGGGACATCGGCTGGACCTGATTTTTGAGATGATTGTCAAGCCCAGTGAGGCGGTCCTAGTTCCTTAGCTTCGTGTTAATCGGACTCCCGATGTGCGATCTAGACCTAATACGAAGTTTCGTTTCATTCCCGAGAGCAGCCGGGTAATGAGTTTGGTTCTAAACTTTAGGGTAACCTAGAGTCACTTGTTTTGCAAGTTTTGGGTCTTGCAGATCGTATTTAAAGTGATCCCAACGGATTTCATGGCTAACCGAGTTTAGTACTTAGTTAACTTTGTTAAATTTCTAAAGGATTTAATCCTAATTGATTTCTGGTCGAGGTGGTACTCGAGCCAATGTACGGAAATTTACGGGTCGTTACACAAATGTACGTTGAAAAATCCTCATTGTAGGATCCCAGGATCGAAATTTGGCGTATGGGCACTGGGAGCCGAGAATGGGGTACTACAGAGGCTGACAACACCGGATTCGACAATTGGAATTTTGTGAGCCCGATTTACGGGTTTGGGCCATGACAGAAGATGGTATCAAAGCACAACTTGGGAATACCTGAGAATAACATCACATATCTACTGATAACTACCATGCACTCTATGATTGTTGAGAACTTAGAATGGTTAGATCCTTGAGTTCGAATAACTTAGAGATTTTCTGATATAGCTCTATACCGTTGAGATCGTGAGGCTGCATAGCATTCCAGTTTCGATCGTTTCTGATCCGGAATCTGAGGATCAGTGGGGTCATCATAGCATTGATGAGGCATCCTGAGGGCGCGAGGTTCAGATTAGAGAGCTCTATTTGTTTATAGATTGATTATGCCTTATATGGTATTGATTAGTATATGTATAAGTCAATGCTTCCTCTTCCCTTCTTTGTCCTCGTGATAGTAAATTTCGAGGACAAAATTTTTATTAGGAAGGGAGAGCTGTGAGACCCGTATCCTAACTCGTACCGTTCCATAAGCTTCCGCGGTCCTCCCGGTTGAATTCCGGTAACCCACGATACGTAGATAGTAGTTGCGCGCGATCCTGAGTTGTATCCCATATTTCAGAGTCGGTTCAACCCGAGACTTGTACCCTTGCAAACGCGCCGCCGCCGTAGTTCTTACGCCATGTCTCGCGCACCGAGGCGATACCCGGCCTAGGAGATATGGGCCCGCGTTCAGTTCGAGGAAAACACCTCGCGTTGCAAATCCCAAAGAATATATCTCATCAATCAAGTACACATCACACATCAAATGTCAAGTACAACACCATCCCCAAAGTCAACTTTCTCTCTCGTACAACCCATACATGTCAAGTACGTCCATCCATCACTCACCATCCCTCTCTCCCATCACTTCTCTCCCATAATCTCTCTCTCTCTCTCATTCGCTCTCTCCATTTTCAAGCAACCCTATGAGAGCAATCGTCCAAGCTCCATGGATAGAGTTTGTGTGGCCCACTTCCTACCTCCTATCTCCACCATCCAACCTTCATCTCGACTGTTGAAATGCATTCCATGGAGCTCTAGGATGCATCAGTGGAAGAAGAAGTCCAAGAAGGTCTAATGGTGGGTATTTTTTAGAGTTGATTTTTGTGATTTTGATGATTGAGGGCCCACATATGGTGGGACCCATCTTAATGTATGCATTGTATAGAGGAGCTGATAGTGGCGGAGCTCCTCCCACCCCATCCGATCTCTCTCCCTCTCTCTATCTATCTCTTTCTTCCATATTTTACAACCCACCATGATGAATGTATTTTATCCATACCGTCCACCGAGTGGGCCCACTCGACAATCCATTTGGATGGGCATGATTGAAGGAAAGCACAAAGATTAGTTTGATCAGTGGAGTGACCCACTAGTGTGCACCCCACCATATATATGTGTTGCAAGTGTACTAGCGCTGCTGGATGTAGGCAAAACACAAACGTCAACTGATCTTAATGCTATGGTGGACCATACCACTTGCACCCACCCTACTTCTTGTGAGATCCAAACCGTCCATCCAGCGTCCAGACTCTCTGGACGCTGCACCGAACCATGTTAAATGTTATATATTATATAATATATATATATATAATATTATAATATATATTATAATATAGATGTGGTGGGCCTCACTATTTTGAGAATATGTTATATATTATATAATAATATATATATATATAATATAGATGTGGTGGGTCCCACGTGGAACTCACCTGTTCTGAGAAACAGACCGCATACCGCTAAAGAGCTGCTATAGGTGGGATAAATCCACACCGTCCGTCCAGCTGGGATGTGGACCCCACTGTTGATGTATGTATTACATCTAAACCGTCCCTCCATTTGACGATCTCGTCTCTAAGCCTGAGACCAAAAATAAGACAGATCTAGTATCAAGTGGACCACACTGCATACATAGTGGGATTGAACGTCCACCATTGAAACCCCTTTTTTTGGGAGTGTAAAAGTTATGGATCAATGTAAAATTTGTTTCTCCACTTAATTCAGGTCTTTGTGACCTTATGAACAGACCGGATGAAAAATAAACGCCATGGTGGACCTAGCGGAGTTTTGGCGGTGGAAATCATTATCACCACTTTTGTTTGTGGTATGGTCCAGATGATCTTTTGATATGATTCATTTGTTTGGATAATGCTCTCTATAGATGGATGAATGGTGTAGTTGTTGTGGCCCATTTGATGAGGCCCGATGTGACGTATTTGGGGCGCATTTGGAAGGGCCCGATGTGATGTATTAAGGCCCATGGGTTATGGCCATTATGACGCATTCGAGGACCAGGTGGTGCGGCTCATCGTGATGTATTTGAAACCCATGGGACGTGGCCCAATGTGATATATTTTTGGCCCATATGATGAGGCCCGACTTGATGTATACAAGGCCCATTATGATTGTATGTGGCCCTTAAGTGAGGCCCATGTGGTGTATATTAGGATTCTGTATGGGACCATGGGCCCACTTAATGTTTGGCTCTATGTAGACCACTCGTTGAGAGCAATGTTGGTTAAACGTCCACATTGATGGGCAATGATGGTTAAATGTCCACATTGTGGCCTTTCCTTAAGTCCTTTGTTAGGCCGATTATCGAGGCCGATTATTGAGGTCGATTCTAATTGTCGAGGCCGATTCCGATTGTCGAGGCCTATTCTGATTATTGAGGCCGATTCCGATTGTTGAGATCGATTGTTGAGGCCGATTCCGATTGTCGAGGACGATTCCGATTGTCGAGGCCGATTTTGATTGTTGAGGGCGATTTTCGAGGTCGATTCCGATCATTGAGGCTGATTATTGAGGCCGATTCCGATTGTCGAGGCCGATTATCGAGATCGATTCTGATTGTCAAGGCTGATTTTGATTGTTGAGGCCGATTTCGATTATCAAGACCGATTCTGATTGTCGAGGCCGATTCCAATTGTTGAGGCCAATTCTGATTGTCGAGGCCAATTATCGAGGTTTATTCCGATTGTCGAGGCTGATTTCGATTATCGAGGCCGATTCCAATTATCGAGGTCGATTCTGATTATTGAGGCTGATTCTTATTATTGAGGCTGATTTCGATTTGTCGAGGATGATTGTTGAGGCTGATTTTGATTGTCGAGGCCGATTATCGAGGTCAATTTCGATTGTCGAGGCTGATTCTGATTGTTGAGGCCGATTATCGAGGCCGATTCCGATTGTTGAGGCTGATTGTATAGGCCGATTTCGATTGTCGATACCGATTATCAAGGCCGATTGTCGAGGCATAATGTGATGTAGATGTGGTCCATATTTGAGGCCCATTGTTATGTGTATTTAGCCCATGTTTAAGGCCCAATGTGAAGTATATGAGGCCTATATGATGAGGCCCATTGTGGTGCATTTGAGGAACAGGCGATGGGGCCCATTGTGATGTATATTAGGCCCATGTGATAGGCCCATCATGATGTGTATTAAGCTCTTAAATAAGGCCCATGGTGTTATATATTAGGCCCTTGTGTGAGGCCATGGGTCCACTATATGTTAGGCTCTATGTCGGTCATTCCTTGGGGGCAATATTGGTTAAATGTCCACATTGTCGAGGCTGATTGTTGATGCCGGTTATTGATACTGATTATGAGTATGTGACAGCGTAACATCATGATACATGCCCATACGCATCATCTGCATGTTTGTTATGAGATGTGGTTGACCATTGCATATGTCATTGGGCGGGTTATTATGAGACTCCCTGATAGGCGGAGATCTTCTCACATGAGCGCATGGTATGCACGGGATTGATGCATGACTGGATTGTATGACTCATGCATCTTACATTGTGTGTTCTAATTACTATACGCGCTAGTAACATCAGGGCCGTAATAGTCATATCGTGGATGGCTAGATGGGACACCATAAATTTATTACTAGCATCGGGCCGTCATATATGGCCTTGTGTGAAAATCTCTAACCCTCTTGGTACCAGAGGACACCCCAACGTCGAGACCGAGTGGATATATAAGAACCCATGAAACCCGTATACCAGTAGGCTGCGTCTCCCACTATGTCGTGGTCGGTTGGGAGGGGGTGTGGCTTTACCCGCCTGAGGGAGTAGGCATAGCTAGGCTGAGTCTGACCAGCTTGAAGAATGGGTCCGCTATCGATGAGCCAGGCCCGATATTGGCAGGTGGATAGTGAGGTCTCTTTCACT
Organism: Magnolia officinalis; assembly: GCA_021015155.1. Classification (NCBI taxonomy): domain Eukaryota; kingdom Viridiplantae; phylum Streptophyta; class Magnoliopsida; order Magnoliales; family Magnoliaceae; genus Magnolia; species Magnolia officinalis. Next base: position 47,596,263 of record JAJHSJ010000001.1, read on the forward strand.
TACCCAATTGTGCGCTTGATGGGGCAGCAGCTGGCGTAAAGTGTACTAGACCCCGGTGATGATCCTAGAGATGTACAGTACTGATATGTGGCCTTATTGAGCAAGCGTTGCATACTCATTCATTCATTCATTCACTATCCACTCGGGCTAGTGGTGCGTAACTATTTGTTACGTGTACTTTCACAATAGCCAGGATTTTGTTTGGGGCGCGACTAACCCGAGATCAGGAGTTTACTACATTGAGTCTGACTATCCAAATTTAGGTATGAGACTGGTTTGGATAGAAGTCCCTTGTGATGGACCCCGTAGCCTGCGATACTACGTATTATCATCTCGACTTCACACTTAAGTATGGTCATTCCATTCACACCGCATATTGCAATGCATCCTCAGCATCTGATATTTGACTCTTTATGACTCCTCATTTGCATAGCTGATCTATATTGCGTACTCTGATATCGTATGATTCGTGATCTTGCCAGTATTTTCGATACTGTATGATTATGGCATTGTTGGCACTTACCTTGTACACACACTTACACCACCTTCTAAGCTTTCTATAAGCTTATGCACGATAGATGCGTGCAGGTGATGTTAGGTTGCAGCAGCATTAAGCATGGAGTGTGCAACGGTCTTCTGGAGCTTCCGATATTGTTATTGTATTCCCTTTCAGCATTGTATTCAAAAGTTTATATTAGTGGATATGTGATGATGATGTTGCCTTTGTGATTTTTATAAACTTGTGGTTATGCTTCTTATGAGACAAATGTATGTTGGAAAATCCTCCTTATAGGATCACAGGATCAGAATCTGGCATATCGGCACTGGGTACCGAGAAAAGGGTACTACGAAGGCTGTCGGCACCAGATTGGGCAATCGAGAATTTTGTGAGCCCGATTTTCGGGTTTGGGGCGTGGCAAGCGTGGATCGTGCTGTGAACCTTTTGGAGTTGTTCTTATATAGTCTTTGTATTTCTCCCTTTTGAGCCTTGTACTTGTGAAAAGTTTTAATTCTTAGTGGATGATGTAATGGTGTTCCTATAGTTATTTTTTGTGGTTATGATCTTGGTTTTTCTGATTATGAAACAGACTTATGTTATAGAAATCTTCCTTGTAAGATCCCAGGATCGGAACCTGGTGTTGGGTGCTAGGAGACGAGAATGGGGTACTACGGCGGCTGTCGGCGCCGGATTTGGCGATCGAGAATTTTATGAGCCTGGTTTTCGAGTTTGGGGCGTGGCAGAACTAGATTCGATGACATCGTAATTTGAATTTCGATAACATCGAATCAAGTTCAATGTCATCATCATAAGTCAAAAAGTGTCTAGTAAACTTTATCAGTAAAGTTTGTATCATCGAACTGACACTCGATGTCATCGAAGTCTACACTCGATGACATCAAACGCAGTTAAATTCTGACTATTATGTTACCGTTGGACTTTTTGCCTTTATAATGAGGAGCTTGGTTCTGGTTGCTGTATTGAGAAAAAAGAGTGAGCCCTGAGAGAGTTGTTGCTTATCTAACATCCTTTACCTTTTTCTCATGGGAGTTCATCCTTCAATCCTCTCTGAATCATTGATACTCAATAGATTGGATTGAAGAATGAACTTCGCCATATAACGATTCTCCAGCTACCTTCTTAATGACATATCATTAAGCTGGAATCTCTTGATTGCATAAACTCTGGAATCTCTCTGTCTCTTAAATGATTAACATTCATTAGAGTAGATTCCACAAAATACCTTGACCTAACCCTATCTACTTATATTGGAGCATCTTCAAGTGTTGTGGTTCAAGGGAGCTGAAGAATCTCTGTCATCAAGGGAGATCGTCTTCATCAGGCGCTAAATGGGGCTCATCTACTTACAAGTAAGTCATTAGAGTCCAGAGATCCTGTAGATCATTCCTTATGTAGGATTGAGTCGTAGGTTTATCTCAAACTTACCAAGTCCTCAGTGGAGGCCTCCGACGGGAGAGTACGTTTAGGTTCTTCGTGTAGGACCTTGGCCTGTATGGCTTAAACCTAAGTTCTTTGTGTAGAACCTTGGCCTGCGTAGCCTAAACCTAGGTGCTTTGTGTAGGACCTTTGCTCTTATGTAGGGCATAAACTGTTGAGTCCTTGTGTAAGACGATTTTCCTTGTGTAGGCATCCTTAGGAACCTTCTGTAGGTCCTAGTGTCAACCTTGTGTATGTTGTAACAGTTTGAGGTGAACCTGATTTGAAACCTCCGTTAGTGAAATCCGGTACACTTAAGGGTTGAGTGCGTCCGTCAGGAGTGGAGTAGGCACATAGCCAAACCACTATATATGATTGTGTTTGGGATTGCTATTTGCACACTCATTTGATTATGCTTTTCTTGAATGCTTAAAATGATGCATGTGAATGGTTAGAACTGATAGGAATCACATCCCACACACTCATATACACGATTCTACATACACTAATTGCTTAATTTGTTCAACCTGAGTAGTCTATTGTTTGGATCCTCTACTTGGCTTGGAAGCCTGTAGAGTTAAGATTGCTACATCTTAATTAGTTCAAGATTAGGGGATTGGGATTTTAAATTGGTATAAATTTTATAAAGTCCTATTCACCCCCCTCTAGGACACTTTGACCTATTCCATACTTCTACTATAGCGGTCTAAACTACAATTTTAATTGGTATCAAAGTAGGTTCCTCTTAAGGGTTTAACGACCTAGAGAGTGATCTTGACTGAAGTTAGAAATTATGGCCATCAGTGTCTAGACCTCCTATCTTTGATGGTTAAAATTATGCGTATTGAAAAGCTAGATGCATTATTTTTCACAATCTCTAGATCATGATGTTTGGGAAATAGTTGAAAATGGATATGTGCCATCAACTGACCAAGTAGTAATTGAAAATGGTACAACTATCACCAAACCCAAATATAAAGAGATGTGGACTACTTAAGATAAAGAAAAGAAAACATTTGAAGCAAAAGCGATGAATGCTATATACTGTGCTATATCGGAAGAAGTTTTCAATCAGATCAATATATGTGGTACATCAAAAGAAGCATGGGATTCGTTGGAAACAACCCATGAAGGAACTAGTATAGTAAAAACATCAAAACTGCAACTTCTGACATTGCAATTTGAACACATCAGGATGGAGGACCATGAGACCTTTATGGAATTTTTCACAAAGCTGAACATCATCTGTAACTCCATAGGTGGATTGGGAGAGAAAATTTCGGTATCTAAAATTTGTAGGAAAATTCTAAGATCCTTACCGGAACGTTTCAACTCCAAAGTTACAACCATTAAAGAATATAGAAACATAGAAAAAATGAAAGTAGAGGAACTAGCAGGTTCACTATAAACGTTTGAACTACACTTCAAACCATCCCCAAAATCCAAAAGTAATGCCCTTAAAGATGTTAAACACATAACCATGACTGAGGAGGAGGAAAGTGATAGAGAAAATGATGATGAGGAAGTGGCTCTCTTGGCTCAACGGTTCAAAAAATTCTTTAACAAAAACCGTGACAGACCATACAACCACAAAGGCAAACAATTGGACAACAAGCACCACATAAACAAACCTTTTAGAAAGTTCAAAGAGCCTCAATGTTACAATTACCGAAAATTGGGACACTTGTCCACAGAATGTCCCACCAAGAAGACTAAGAGAAAAGCTATGACAGCCACATGGAATGACACTGAAGAATCAAATTCAGAATTCAATGATTCAGAGAGTGATGGAGACCAAAAGTCTTTAAAAATACTTATGGTCTTCACTTCTACTGACATCCCCAATCCAAAGGATAATAAGGAAATGGATGAACCTCAAGCTAAAGAGACACTCCCCTTAGATGGTGAAGACGAAGAAGAAAAGGATGACATTCATGATACCTATGATCGACTTTACATTCATAGCATTAATATTCTTAAGAAGCTTAGTATTACCGAAAACAAGAACAAATTGCTACAAAAAAATTTAGATAAGACTTTAGAAATTAATACCCACTTGAAAAATGATCTCTAGCAATACCATTTGGAAATAATAAGCTTGAAAAAATAACATCATTGCTTAAATCCGAGTCACTAAAATTAGACAAAAGGATTGAACTTCTAAAAACTGAGAATATGCACCTTAAGAATGAAAATCATACACTTATTCTTAATGCAGAAAAATCAAAACAATCTATTTTAATAATAATTTAGGAGAAAACATTGAAAAATTAAAATATTAATTTCTGTGTCAGAAGTGGGATTTGAACCCACGCCCTCATCGAGGACCAGAACTTGAGTCTGGCGCCTTAGACCACTCGGCCATCCTGACTTCAATGAATGTCTTCTGTTTTAATATTTAATATATGAAAAGGTCTAGTGACCCAACTTGCCACATCGTCACATATTATATGAGTTCACAACCTAGAAATCACATTCAACGGATGTTTCCAACGGAGTGATTGCTGTACATCTAACGTACGTATTTTTTTAAAAAAAGAGGCAACGGTCGGAATTGAACTATAAAATATCCATTTTTTAGAGGTTATGATCGTCCAACGAGTTCGATTTTGGATCGGAGCTCCATCGCAGTGTCTCTCACTGTTCAAAGGATTTGGATCCCAAGAACAGGTTTGCACGTGTAAGTGGCTGAGATCATGCCTTTGGCTTTCCTAATGTACATGTGAACAGGTAATAGTTTCAATCAGTTAGGCATAGCAACGGCCCAGATCTCGGCATACCAGGCTAGGCCCAGCCCAGCCTGACACTTTAAGGGTGGGGATTGGTTACTACCCCACCACGAACTAGCTAATGACGGACGGTCCTGTCAGGGGCTCTAGGTGGCCAGCCCTTCCATTTTGAAAATTGAACCACATCACAGGAAACAGTGAGAGGATTGAATGCTTACCGCTGAAAATCTATTGGAGACATGTTTTGGGATCACGTTGATATTTATATTTTCCATTCATCCGGATCCATGTGACCTTATGAACCGGTTGGATGAAAAATAAACATCACAGTGAGCCGTAGAAAGATTTCGATGGGGAGGTCATTGTCCACGAGCCTACTTTTTTGGCACATACCCTAAAATGAATTTTTAGAATGGATGGATGGCCTTGATAAAATAAATATACCATGGCCTGCAAAGCCGTTAACAGGACTGTCCTGGTAGGTATAGAGATTATCCGTCTCTAGCTAAGCCCTGGCGGGGGAAGTACCTGAGCAGGACAAAAACCAAGCCCACCTGAAAGCTTGGCTGGGATTGATTTGAAAAAGCTTGGCTTGAATTGGTTTGAACTGAAGTTTAAATCAAACCAAGCCTCGGAGTCAAATCTCTTTTAAAAAATAAACCAAGCTCAAACAATGGCAGTAAAGGCTCGGCTCGATTCAACTCGGTTTGATTTAGCTTGATTTAGCTTGTATATTGTATGTGTTACAGGAAGATCCGAGCCTGCATAAGGTCCGAGTACAAAGTACCGAGCCAAGTCGACTAGCGGGATCAACATCTGAGGCCCGATCCGTCGGACCTGATATGAGCATTCTAGAGAGACGTAGCATCCAAAACACCTTCACCACAGGGCTGCAAGTCGGGACAGTATCTGCAATCCGATCTGAAATAAAAACTGCATACTCAACACCTCGCACGAGAACTATTCGCTTGCCAACTTCACCTACAGCAAAACCTTCGCCTCGGAGCCCCATTCGAGATATCGGCTCGAACTTATGTATCGTCTGAGTTCAACAAAATACGCATCAAGACAACTGCACGGGTAAATGACTTTTGGCTGAGCCGAGCCAAGTAGATATTAAAGTCTCGTTTGCCAAATGAAGAAACTGCCATAACCGGACATGGTCGAAAACTTCGTCCGGTTATACACATTACGCGCTTAACGCGCTACACGATTGCAGATTACGGACAACGTCTCCACGATTCAGGAATCCCCCTGATCGTGCCGAGATTGTCGGACCTGGACTGCTCAACCATCAGGTATAAGTAGTCCATTGCCCCATCGCCACAGGGACGCAATATCGAATACTCTCCCACCACTCCATAACCAAGACCCAGATTCTTGTGTCCTGAGTTAAGCATCGGAGGGTCCCTCGGCCTAGCCAGGGTCTCCTTTCTCACTGTTGGTGTGCAGGTTCAGGGCTCGGTGACCTCTTGGAGTAGGCGAGATATGGAGGAGAACTGGCCAGATTTTGACGTCAACATTTTTTAGCGCCATCTGTGGGAATCGATACAAAAAGCCAAATTTCCGTTTCTCAAATCCAATGGCAAGGAAGAAGAAAGCAGTGGCTGCGGAACCAGAGTCAAATGAACAAATACGATCTTCTTCACCACTTCATGCTGAATCTGCGTCGGGGCCTTCACAGCGCTCCCGCAACTGAGCAAATAAATATCGGGTCATGTAGGGCGAGATTCAGGCCTTGCGCGACGAAATAAACAGAATGAAGCAACAAAGGGAACCATAGCTACATCCGATTCAGGGGAATCCTAATCCCGAGCCGGTAGGTCTGAACGTGAAGACTCACTTTGCACCGGGAAGTGTGAGGCACGAGGTGTTCCAACAATCTAGGGTGCCGCTTTCGGGTTAGAATCCTTTTGTGCAAGTTAGAGTCTCACCACGGAATACCGCTACTCGGGCGCCCACGAACCATTCGATCACCTCGGCTCTAGCACCTACGGATCTTCGTCATCGGCTAGAGCGGAGGAGAGAGAAGAGGTCTCCAGAAATAGAAGATGCCCCAGTGATAGTTGTAGAGAATAAAGATTCCTGGGAAGCGCGATTCACGGAATTCAACGACAAACTTCTAACTTTGGACAAGAAGCAGCAACTGTCAACGGTCCCCGCTACAGTCCAAGCTATGATGGAAGAGACCGAGCCTCCCTTCACTTCCGCCATCATGGAGGAGGTGATGCCGCAGAGGTTTCGGATTCCTCCCGTCATTCAATACTCGGGATCCGGAGACCCATCCGAGCATCTAGAAGCCTATCGGTCCTGGATGCAAATCCAGACAGCCACAGATGCAATGATGTGCAGGGGGTTTTCAATAACCCTTGCGGGATCCGCTCAGAGTTGGTATCGACAGCTCAAACCTAACTCTGTTGGCACATTCACAGAATTAAGTTGGCTATTCCTTACCTAGTTCATAGGCGGTAAGAGAAGCCGAAAGCCCAATACTCACCTGCTTACTATCAAGCAAGGTTCGAAAGAGTCACTGAAAGATTACATTGCTCGTTTCAACAAGGAAGCGTTGCAAGTCGAAGACTACGATGACAAAATGACACTCGCCGCAATACTCAACAGTCTAAAAGAATGACGGTTTACTTACTCCATCAGAAAGAACCCGCCGAAAACGTTCGCAGACTTTGTGGCCAAAGCTCAGAAATACACCAACGCGAAGGACTTCACTAATGCACGTAAAGGTGTACAGATAGCCAACTCAGCCAGCAAAGGGAAGAGGCCCAGGAACGAAGAATCCCAGCAATCCGGCAAAGGCGCGGACGATCGCGCTTTCCCGCGATCGTCGACGGAGTCGGAGGCTGGAGGGGAAATTTCGCTCCTACACTCCTCTAAACACATCCGCCGAACAAATCCTGTTGGACATTCGAGAGGACAAGCGGCTCAGTTGGCCAGTCTGCATGAGGGCTGATCCGGAGCACCAAGACAAGCGAAAGTTCTGCCGCTTTCATCGAGATCACGACCATACCATGGACGACTACGTAGATCTCAAAGACGAAATTGAGTCCCTCATCCGCAAGGGACATTTATGCTGATACACTAAAAAGGAGAAGTCCGCTCGGAGGGAAGAACGTCCGCAAGAGCAGTCGAACAACCCCACGGAAGAGCCCAGTGAAATTCGCACTATTTTCGGAGGCTCAGCTGGGGGAGGGGACTCGAACAGGGTCCGGAAGACCCATTCCCGGAGGTCCGATCCAGAACATTACATCCATCTCGTAGAGCGGCCCAGCAAGGAGCTCCGAGTCAGTCCACGCAACCTAACCTACACGGAAGACGACGCACGCGGAATCCAGCATCCGCATGACGATGCTTTAGTGGTCACCATGACCATAGCAAACCATAAGGTGTATCGCATTTTGGTCGACACCGGAAGTTCAGCCGATGTGATATATTCTGAGGCCTTCGAAAGGATGGGAGTTCCACGGTCGCGACTCCAACCCGTGAAGACTCCCTTACATGGCTTTGCCGAAGAAAGAGTAATCTCCGAGGGAGCCATCTCCCTCCCAATTACAGCGGGAGAAGGACAACATCAAGCCACCGTTCTGGTGGACTTCTTGGTTGTCAACGTGCCATCGGTACACAACATCATCTTGGGTCGACCCTCCTTCAATGCAATGAGAGCGGTCGTCTCAACCTACCACCTGATGATGAAGTTTCTGGTCGAAGGCGGGATCGGTTACCTCCGAGGTGATCAACGAGAAGCTCGGAGATGTTACGCCATAACGGTTAAGGAGCAGCCAAGCAAACTCTTACTATCAATACCCTGGACCGCCGAGGACCCGTGGAGAACTCATCGGTAGAAGAACTAGAGAAGGTGCCTCTCGACGAAGACGACCCGAGCAAAACTGTTTAGCTCAGATCGTCATTAAATTCCGAGCATCGATCTGCGATGTTGGCCTTCTTAAAGCAACACCGAGATGTCTTCGCATGGTCGCATGCTGACATGCCAGGAATCTCTCCTGATGTTATGATCCTCAGACTGAATGTGGATCCAGATTACAAGCCAGTAAAACAAAAGAGAAGGCCGTTCGATGCCGAACGATATGAAGCCGTTGCCGAGGAGGTCTCTGTCCTACTCGACGCGGGTTTCATAGAAGAAGTGTATTACCCCAACTGGATATCAAATGTTGTGCTTGTGAAAAAATCCAACGGGAAGTGGCGAGTCTGTGTGGATTATTCGGATTTGAACAAGGCATGTCCCAAGGACAGCTTCCCATTGCCCCGGATCGATCAACTAGTGGACAGCACCACCAGACACGAGTTGCTCTCGTTCCTGGATGCCTATAACACCCCAGATTTTTGCCAACCTGGAATCAGATGTCCTTAGGCAATGGGTCGATCCTAACACCTTCTTAACTTGTCAAAACTCAATCCCAAAGTCTAAAATCGCTTTTTAACCCCTTTCCTTCACAAACCTCACCTTTCACCACCTTGTTCTTAGATGTTTCTAAGTACTTTCATATTATGCATGAATCCTATGGTTTAGGTAGTGAAGAACAATACTTTCGAAATCCATACAAAGACCCGAGTATTACCTCAGGCAGAAATCACTCAGGACCAAATCCTTTAGAAATTAGGCGAGAATTAGCTAGTGTTAAACTAGCGTACCTATGAAATTAGCACCAATCACTTTAAATATGATCTGCAAGACCCAAAACTTGTAGAATCAGTGACGCTAGGCTACCCTGAAATCTAGGATCAATCCCATTACCCAGTTGCTCTAGGGAGCACATTGAAACTCTGTATCGAATTTGGACTACACGTCGAAAGTCCGATTAACGCGAAGCTAAACGGTTAGGACCGCCTTGCTGGGCTTGACAACCATCTCGGAAGTCAAAACCAGATAGTGTCCCAGGGCTATTCGCTTGAGCCCGGAGCGAGGAGTGTGAGAAAACATAATTTTCTTTAGAAATTAAATCAAATTTAAGTAATCTAAGACTTGTCACTTGCGGGCCAAATATAAGCAATCAGACCGTCGGAATCTGACCCAAATACACCCTCGGATCAGGAACATTTTCCATACAGGTCCGTGTACTTGTAACCCTGGTCGAGTTTCAGTGACCGTTGAACTGAAGCTGGTTAGCTACGTGTGATCTGGGAACCCGACTGGAACGAAAACTTAAATCGACCTAGATCCATGGTCAGTGAGCTTAAGTCCGACCTTTGGCTTAAGGGAGGGCTCCAGAAGTGCTCCATTAAGACGGAACAGTCCGTATTTGGACGTATACCTTGGCCCTGGGTCTAATTTGGAGTATTTTGAGCCTATATAAGGACCTTAAACCCTCTCTCATTCCTCCCATACGAATTTGAGAAAACCTAGGAGAGAGAAGAGAGAAAAGAGAGAGAATGTGTGGGAGAATGGGAGAAGCTTCCTGATACTCAATCTTGCCGATCTAAGTGCTTAGCCATCACCTTCTAGTCGCTCTTCTGGTGATTCTGACATCATTCTTAGGTAAGGAAACTCTAACCCTAACTTCTTCTAGGGTTTCAAAGGTTGCAAGTAATGAAATAGCTAACTCCACTCATGCTATAGGTTGATATTCCTTCGTTGACGAAGACTTAGAATCTCTGTCGAGTTTGTTACAATTCTACGACATAAGGTGCGGACTTTAAACGTATAGGTTATGGTTTTCAAGGCTTTCAATGTCAGTTAATGATATATTACTGACGTGGATGCTATCATGTATAAAGTGTTGTCCGTTTCTTTTTTCGGTTATACGTTAACTATGTTAAATATACTGTATTCCTCGTATTTGTAGAAATTACCATATACGTATGAAATACGGATTTGTGCTTAACATGATTATCTGTCGTGACTATATGCTTGTACGTATGCGACAACTCTCTAGCGAAAGGACTTGCCCTAAATCATGTTACGGCCAATATATACTATATATGTTAAAATGTGTAGCCTAAGTGTTTGTGAAAATGTTTAAATGAATATGGAACTTGGATTCATGCTTGCCATGATTATCCGCCGTGGGTGCACGCGTGTTATACATGGGGCAGCTCCCTAGTGAAAGGATTTGGCCTAATACCTATGTGATCAACATACGTCATGTATGTTGATGTATGTAGCTTAAAGTGTTTGTTGGAATGTCTGAGTGAGTAGTAGTTAGTAAATTGTAATGTATAAGGGTGTTGAGATATGATTCTTAACTCCCTTAACTATGTGTTTATTTTCTTCCATGTGCCGTCTATTATAATGTTTGTTTCTCTATATAATGCATACGTTTAAATCCATGTTTAAGTTGTATTCCATAAAATCCGTTATGGGTGATGGGAGAGTGGTGTAACGATTCCGTGTAATAGCCCTGACAGCCCTAAGTGAACAATACCAGACTTTGATTGCGTGATTTGAAATCTTGATCCATTATTGCTTTAACTATGTATACTTGAATGTGATTGGGGCTATTGTATAGTCCAGGCAATCGATAACAGGCCATGAGTTCGTGGCTGAGATTCATTCGCCACGAAGGACGTGTTTGACGAACCCGAGCTGTACGTCGGTTGTCGGCAGTGGTTAGGCCACACGGAGTGCTTATGCACTTCATGTCGATCCACTTGATGTGCGCTCGTGCTAATCAAGCTCGTCAAGTAACCCGATTGGCCATTGTATGTTCGTCATGTTTGGACGCTACTGCTTGAACCTAAGGTACCGAACTCACCAGTGGAATCCCGTTAACCTTGGTACCTCGATCCGCTAAGACTCATGAGCCGGACATGGTGGTATGGGACATCGTGGTTGAGCTGTCGGCCTATGGTGGGGCGATATGCCTCTCCGTAGTGACTAGTGAGCAACCCAGACTCGTGAGCCGAATACAGTGGTATGGAACACTGTATTCGAGCTGTCGGTCTACACTGTTTTGATGGGTGATGGGGGAGTGGTGTAATAAGTGCGTGTAACAGCCCTGGCAGCCCTAACCATGCCTGGTGTAGTGACCTCGAGCATACTCTGAATCTGCGGTGAGGCAACGAGTCTTCTCGTAGTAATAAAGTATAAACTAGGCATGTATTGATATGGTGATGGGGGAGCGGTGCAACGAGTGCTGTAACAGCCCTGACAGCCCTTTACAGCGACCTAGAACCGCAACATCGTATGAGATTATCTAGGACTGACGACCTTAGAATGGTCATTATTTGGGAATGATATAAGGGAGGTACCTTAGTTTCCCAATACTGCTGTATGAAAAGGACTAATAACAACTTGGTAATCACACTCATAACATAGCACTGCATGTACCTGGTATTGTGGAGCACTGAGGGATGAACGCATGCCGCGGAGGTAAGATGGTGTCGCACGAGGGTGGTTTAGCGAGGGCATGCATCATGTATACATTTCATCCTTGCATTAACAAGAGTATTTAGGATTGTTTGATTGTACTGCTTTATCATTACTGCTTGACTGAATTGATAATATGTTAACCTATGCTTTACTATTCCACTGAGTTGATCACTCACTCCCACGTTACGGGATGGTGTTGTACACACCAACCAGACCCTGTCATAGCTGCAGGTGCTGGCGATGCTTATGAGGAGGAGTCGGACCTTTGCGATGACGATGATGCTTGCTCGTATATGTTGTATTCTGGCGGCTTCTTGTGAGCCGTGTCTTGATCGACGGAGTTACAGGGATGTCGACTAGATGATCTTACACAATTTGGTATATTTTGGAATTGTACTTGTAATTAATTAACCTGGTAACATTATCACACTCTGGAGACTTACCATAGTTTATATATTTTATACATCTATCACAGTCTTCCGCTTACAATTTAACTATCTTTGGAGTATGATATGCTATTTTGGTATAATCCCATTCATGTTTCAATGCTCTCATCATAATCATCATTATCTGTGTTGTATAAGTGATGTGTTGGAACTTGGGAGCTGAGCTTTGCTCGACCCCGATTTTCAGGGCGTTACAATGCCTATTCCGAATACAACCAGATTATCATGCATCCCCCAGATAGGCAGAAGACCACCTTCGTCACAGACAAGGACTCTACTGTTACCCGGTCATGCCTTTTGGCCTGAAAAACGCTGGGGCAACGTACCAGAGACTAGTAAATCAGATGTTCGCTAAGCAGATCGGACGCACTATGGAGGTCTACGTTAATGACATGTTAGTGAAAAGTATCAGAGCATCCGATCATCTTGCAGACCTCAAAGATACATTCAATGTCTTCCGAGAATACCAGATGAAGTTAAACCTTGCTAAATGTGTATTCGGAGTCGAATCAGGAAAGTTCCTTGGGTTCCAAGTCAGTCAGCGAGGTATCGAGGCCAACCCTGACAAGATCAAGGCTCTCCTTGACATGAACTCGCCTCAGACCATAAAAGAAATACAATGCCTCACAGGAAGAGTTGCCGCGCTCAAACGCTTCATTTCCTGGGCGACTGATAAATGCCTCCCCTTCTTTCAACAGTTGAAGGGCCATAAGAAGACAGAATGGATACCAGAATGCGAGCAGACCCTCCAGCAGTTGAAACGGTATCTAGGTTCACCCCCTCTGTTATCTAAACCAGAAGAAGGAGATCCCTTATTCCTCTATCATGCGGCCTCGGCCTCGGCCGTCAGCTCAGCCTTGATCAAAAAGTCAAGGGCAAACAATACCCTGTGTATTAGGTAAGCAAGGCCATGGTACCTGCCGAGACAAGATACCCATCTATGGAGAAGTTAGCGCTTTGCCTTGTCATCTCGGCTCGGAGGTTATGACCCTATTTCCAGGCTCACACTATTCTCGTACTAACCGACTCTCCCCTGAGACAAGTTCTTCAGAGGCCCGAGGCATCCGGTCGGATGATCAAGTGGGCAATTGAGCTTGGAGAGTTCGACATCCAATTCCGGCCAAGGACGACAATTAAGGGTCAAGCTGTGGCCGACTTCATCGCTGAGTTCACAATTTTGAGCGCGGAGGAAATTGGCACGGAAGTCGAAATGACTCTGCCCATTCCTCTGAGCAATCAAGAAGCTGAGTTGGATCCGGGATGGGTTCTCTACATTGATGGGTCATCCAACGTCAAAGGAGCGGGAGCTGGAATCGTCCTGGTTGCACCCGATTCCACGACAATCCAATACGCAATCAGGTTCGGGTTCAAAGGATTAAACAACGAAGCGGAATATGAGGCGTTGTTAGCCGGGTTAAGGTTAGCGGCAAGTTTGGGAGTTCAGACTCTCCAAGTCCAAAGCGATTCACAGCTAGTGGTGACCCACATCTCTTCTGAGTACGAGGCCAAAGAAACTAGGATGATCGCCTACCTCGACGAAGCGAGGAAACTGATTGAGAAATTTTGGAGTTGCACGATTCGACAGATTCCAAGAGCAGAAAACTCATGGGCCGACGCCCTAGTAAGACTCGCCTCGGCCTCTGAAGGAAAAATCTCACGGTTCGTCCCCGTTGAGTTCATTGAACATCCGAGCATCGACCAGTCGGAAAAGGTCAATCCCGTTCGCACCATTCCGAGCTGGATGAACCCGATCTTCAATTACCACTCATCCGGCGAAATCCCCTTAGATAAGCTGGAGGCGAGGCGATTAAAAGTCCAGCGGCCCGATATGTCATACTGGACGGAGTATTATATAAAAAGGGGCATTCTCAGCCTTACCTTAGATGTCTCCGACCAGATGAGGCCGATTACGTGATCCGAGAAACTCACGAAGAGATTTGTGGAAATTATTCTGGTAGCCGAGTCGTGGCTCTGAAGATACTCCGTCAAGGGTACTTCTGGCCAACCCTCAAACAAGACTCGAAGGATTACGTTCAAAAGTGCAATAAGTGTCAATGTTACGCGGCCGTGCCGAGACAACCAGCGGAAGAGATAACTCCCATGAGCGGGCTATGGCCATTCGCCCAATGGGAGATCGACATCATCGGTCCCTTACCTACAGGGAAGGGACAGGTCAAGTTCGCTATTGTTGCTGTCTACTATTTCACCAAATGGGCCGAGGCCGAGCCTGTGGTGAAGATCACCGAGCATAAGGTGATCGATTTCGTGTGAAAAATATCATCTGTCGGTTCGGAATCCCGCGAACAATCGTATCTGACAATGGCCGACAGTTCAATAATGACAAGTTTCGAGGTCTGTGTAGGGGGCTCGGCATAACGAATGCGTACTCATCGCCTCGGCACCCGCAGTCAAATGGGTAGGTGGAAGCGGTCAATAAGGTCATCAAGCATCATCTCAAAACAAAACTGGAAAAGGCAAAGGGCAACTGGGCTGAGGAGCTCCCATTCGTCCTTTGGGCCTATAGGACTACCGCTCACTCCTCAACAGGGGAAACCCCCTTTTCACTCTCCTACGGCTCGGAAGCAATGGTACTAGTTGAAATTGGCCTCCCCACGGCTTGGGTCTAAAATTTCCAAGAGGATCTGAAAGCCGAGCAGATCGCGACCAACCTGGACCTGCTCGAAGAAGTCAGAGATGTCTCCAAACTCCGCGCCACCGGTCGACAACAACAGGTGGCCTGATTCTATAATTCCAAGGTTAAGACCAGACGATTTAGGTCGGGTGACTTGGTCCTTCGTCTAGTCTTTCAGAACACAGCAGAGTCAGGTGCTGGACCGTTCGGACCCAACTAGGAAGGACCCTATTGAGTCGTCTGTTCAATAAAACTGGGGTCCTATCATCTAGAAGATCTCGAAGGCCGTCAACTTCCCCACCCTTGGAATACCGAGCACCTAAAGGTGTATTATCCCTAATGAAATAACCTCCGAGCGGTTAGCCTTTAAAGCCATAAATAAATGTATGCCTCCAAGCAACTAGTCTTTAAGGCATTTCAATAAAATTCTCCTTTTTTATGAAAATAGACCAATTTCTACAAAGGCATCTCCCCTTAACAGGGGGGAAAAGCCAAGAGGCGATCCGACTCCCCAGCAGTGGAATCGGACTAATTTCTACAAAGGCATCTCCCCTTAACTGGGGGGAAAAGCCAAGAGGTGATCCGACTCCCCAGTAGTGGAGTGGACCAATTTCTACAAAGGCGCCTCCCCTTAACCGGGGAAAAAAGCCAAGAAGCGATCCGACTCCCTAACAGTGGAGTCGGACCAATTTCTACAAAGGCATCTCCTCTTAACTGGTGGAAAAAGCCAAGAGGCGATCCGACTCCCCAGTAGTGGAGTCGGACCAATTTCTACAAAGGTATGTCCCCCTAATCAGGGAGAAAAACCACGAGGGGAAGTCCGATTCTCCAGTAGGAAGGTCGGCTCGACCGATATGGAAGATCGCTACCGAAGGCAAAGTCAGCCGACCCTGTAAGGATCGGACTGAAACTTCGGATCCGAGCAACACAATTTCAATAAGATAACTTGCTAAATAAAGGGCTCAGCTATACATTCAGAAAAGTCACTTCATCAACTGTACGGATTCACAATCAGCAATATATAAGATTTTGTCGAAAATCAATTTTTCATTAGTCTGGAAAGGCTCGTTACATAGTACGTTATTACAAAGTACAAAAAAAAAGAGGAAAATTTTTCAGGTTGTCGGAGGCGGTTGGGAACCGGTGGCCTGGTTCGGATGAATCGTTTCAGCAGCATCTTCCTCTTCCTCTTCGGGCAATAAAGGATCAAGGTCGAGGTCTGGATACAAGTTCTGAACCGCGACAAGACACTCGTCAAAGCCACTGTCGAAGAACATAGCAGCTTCAGCATCCCTCTCCTTCAAGGTCTTGTATGCGGTTACAGCCACAGCTACTGCTGAGGCCAGGGAAGCCTCGTCCTCGGCTCGTTAAGCCTCCTTCACCTAAGAGACGGCTCGGCTCATTTCTTCGACGGCCTCGACCTTGGTCCGTTCCAGGAGCTCACTCATCCGAGTGTTCTCCCTGGCGAGAGTATCGCATGAGCCCTAGCTCGAGTCAACTCGGTTGTGGCTGAACCATTCTGGCTCTCGAGGTCCTTCAGGACCCCCTGAAGTCAAAGTCCTTTAGCCTCGAGCCTGCCAATTACCTCTTGCAAATGAAGCTCTCTGGCCTTTGATCGTCCCGTTCAAGTTGAAAGGAGGCGGTTTTACCCCGTAAGGCTTCAGCCTTGGCTCTAAGCACTTCCGTCTCAGCATCTCTCCTTTCCAGCTCCTTTATTCTCTCCCGTACCAAGAGAATCTTTGAGACGGACTGAACGAGAACAAGAAGGTGAGTCCTCAGAAGAAATAGAATGCGAATTGACAAGAAAAGGTAATAAAGTTACCCTATAAAATACAGAGGTCATGTCATTCAAGAAGGAAGTGTCTGATTTTCCGAGCAGACCAGCTATTTCCTCCTCCGGGGCATGCTTAACGGCTCAGGGTGCCAAGCATGATAAGTGATAACTCGGCTCGAACCTCTCTCCGCTCGGCCCCGCCTGAGCCGAATCATTGGCCTCACCGGCCCTTGTCCGACTGCCCGCTGAGGGTTGAGCCTCGCCCCCAATGTCCTGTTCGGCCCCATCATTGTCCTGGGGAGTAATCATGGCATCAGCCATCTGAACAGTCTCGTCTCGCTCGGAGGATGAGGGGACGGCTATGAAGGGGGCTTCGAGGCGAAGCCCTCGGTGGGAAGAATGGCGGTGGAAGGCGGTGGGGGAGGCCCTGTGCTCACTACAGGAGCAACCGCGGCCATGGTCGTATCGGTAAGCATTGCAACCCGAGCTGGTGCATTAGGAGACACCACAGCAGGGGACGCAATCACAGATGGTGCTGTCGCCGATGAGGCAGCAGCAGGAAATGGAGTTGTATCCCGAACTATGACAATCCGAGCAACAGGAAATGGAGTTGTATCCCGGGCCTCGACAATCGGAGTAGGAGCCGATGGACCAACTCCTCGAGGAGCATCCTTCTTCCTCCAAACGACCTTCACCTACGGCTCGGCCGTCAGTAATTCCTCCGCTGTCGGGGTTGTTTTCCTTCTCTAAGAACCAGAGGCTTCGGCCATGCCTATGCATAAAAAAAACAGTTAGAGACTGAGCGGAAATAACACAAGGGAGACTTAAAAATAAAAATAAAAACTCGCTGAAGGAGGAAGGCCGCGGCTGAGATCGACACAACCCAGACCAGTGAAGATTGAAGGTCGTAATCAAACCCGACCAGGAGCGAAGCTGCCCTGACCTTACACTGGCTTTGGCTATCTGATTCTTCTGGTCCGAGGTAAGGTAGGGCAAACTCCTCACAAAAGCTGCAAGGGTAGTAAAGAAACTTAGTTTAGACTAAAGCAAGAGGAGAGACGTAATAAAGGAAAGGATGCCTGATCCGTCCTGGAGTAGTGAATTTGGTGGGAACCCAATGTATTAGAGCCCTCATCTCCACAGCCGACGCCTCTCATTCGCCCGCGGCCCAGAACCACTTGTTCTTCCAATCCTTGTTTGAAGTCGGAAGATCCAAGACAAGCCCTGACCTGTTACTGCCTCTGGTCGCAAAGTAGTACCATGGCTCGTTGCTGTCATGCTTAGCCTGGTACAGACTCATCAGCTCCGCGGGGGTCAGTTCTGAGTTCCCGACTTGGAGCCAGATGATGAAGGCAGAAATTAACACCCTCCAGGCGTTAGGGGCTAACTCCCCAAGTGCCAGCCCCAAGTAACTAGCCAAGGCTCGGATGAAGGGGTTGTAAGTGCTATGATTTGATTCCTCTTTGATTGTCAAATTTTGTGTGTCAAAACTTCTCCGTAGGTCGTGTGTTTATATCTTGATAATTTTGTTCGAGACACCTCGTCAACACTTGAAGTCTAGCTCAAAGAATTCTTCAAGCTTCATGATAGTTCAAGCTACAATATTAAGAGAGAACTCAGGGTCAAGACTCAAGTTCAAGTTCAAGTCGAAGTTCAAGATTCAAATCTAAATGCGAGACTCAAGTACTAATTAAAGTTACATTGAAGCTTCTGAAGTAGTCAAGCTACATCGAGAAGACATCAAGCTTCGTAAAGATCAAAGTCTAAGCAAATGAAGTGTTCAATGTCCATACTTCATGTTCCAGGTTTGATAGACCATTAGATTGACCTTAGGGTAGGTCACTTTGGATACATAATCCAAATGAATATTATTACATGATTTTGGTCTACTCTAAGACCAGTCCTAGACCCTGTTCGACCAGTCCTAGCACTGTCTCGACCAGTCTAAGAAGTTCCAAGACCAGTCCTAAAATGGTTACAATTTATCAGATTTTTTGGTTCGCCTACGACTAGTCCTGGAGTCTGTTCGACCGGTCATGAGATGGTCTCGACTCGACCTTCGACCAGTTGTAGAGGGGTCACGACCAATCGTGGATTGCTTTCGACCAGTCGTGGACTGCCTACGACCGGTAGTACAACGGTCTGATGCGATCGCGCTCAAAAATTCAAAAATCAGTTTATTCCATGACCAGTCATGGTGACCCTAGGACCAGTCGAAGACGAATTTCTTCAGCTATAAATTGCACATAAATTTCAGAGTTTTTCATTGAATAATTAAGTGAATTCAAGGCTCCACTCTGAGATAAGTCTACATTTATTTTTAAGCTATTTTGTGCATAATTTCTTTCTTTTTTTGATAGCTTATTTAATTTGATCTTGTTTCTGTATTCTAATTTGATTTGAAAAGAGGAATTGACTTATTCCTTCTTCTTGGAATCAAAATCAAATATAGCTACGCCCAACTGGTTTAAATCTAAAATCAATTAGAACTTAGAACCATATTAAAGTGAGTAGTGGACATTAAACTTCTATATTCGAACGTCTACTCCAATTGGTTCTTCTGGGCAGCTACAAGAGGAGAAATCCAGGTATTTTACAATTCTGTAAATTCCATTTCATTTTGGTTTTTGTTTGGGATTCGCCAGAAAAATTTCAATTTGTGTGGTTATCTGAGGAGAGCCAGAAAACTCAGAAGTGTGGGTTTTTGAATTGTGTAAGCCCAAGTTAAAAAGACACAATTGTGAAGGTTTTGGGTGAACCTATGAAAACCTATTTGATAGTGAACGCTAATATCCCCTGTGTGAGGATATTAGGAGTGGAGTAACATTCTGTGTGGCTGTTGCAAAACAGTTGGTGTACACACAGGTGAACCACTATAACTCTTTGTCTTGTGGATTGAATGATTGCTTAATTTTCATATCTTTTATCATTCAATTGTGTGGAATGTACATGTGGATGTGAATGTTGTAACAATTTACATTTCAAGCAAGTGTGGGGATTGTTGTAATAAATTAGATCTATATTTCTGCACTTAATTTCAATTCTCTGCTATTCATTTATTTATATTAAAATTGAGTTCTTGATTCAAAAGATGTTCTAAAAATAAGGTTGTCCTACCATAAGCCCTTGTTTATTATGGTGTAAGGTTGTCCTTAGAACTGAATTTATATCAATCTCTCAATACTTATTTATTAAGGTGATTTGATTTTAGCATTGTGAATTGATTTATTATTGTAAGGCTATTGATTAATTTTATTCCACTGATTTTATTTTAATTTAGCATAGTCCTATTCACCCCCACTCTAGGACATATAGCTTGGCCTTTTCAGGGGTGCATGGGGAGGCGGAGCCCACATTACAGGGCGCAGAGGAAAATGGCTATCTCCCGGTCCGCAGGGGCTCCAGCAACATCGGTGGGCTCTGGGGCCCTGATTCGGACGGAGTCCGCAATTTCAAACTCTGAACGAATCCACTCTATTTGAGACTCTGTTATCACAGAGCCCCCTGGGACTACTTCTGAGACCCGACCACTCGGTGGCATCTCTCTGGTCCCGGCAACCGCGGCCCTGGGGGGTTGCACAACCCCCCTCTTATAGGCTCGGCGGGTCCGAGCCCCTGCCTCCTTTTGTCTTCGGGGAGGGGGATACAGGGGGACGACATCGAGTGGGCCCTCAGAAGCCCCTCTCCTACTGTCGAAATTCTCCGACTCGAAGTCTCCATCGAAATCACGGACCGTCTCCAGATCAGAAGACATCTTTCGAAGAGAAGAAGGAAGAGTGTTGAAGGCAGGTCTCACTGAACACTTGCCAGAAATCGTTCCCACCGGGAAATGAAGATCGGTCGGAATCGCCTTCGTCGAAAATCGCCTTCTCCGGTAGCAAGTTGAGCACAGGAGGCAAAAATGGGCAACAGTCTTTGGAAAGGGTTTATATAGACTCCAGAAGATCTCAGCATTAATTGGCAGGCATTAATGCCTGCAGCCGAGTCGGCACGAGCCGAGTCGAGAACCTACGTGGCGGGACGCCATTGGCCCAAACTCTGCAGGGCGTAACACCTTTTGCCTCATTTGTCGCACATGCGGCAATCGAAACGATGCCCGAGCAGAGGAAGTCGCCTTGTACATTCCTCCTCATGCTTATGTGGCGGCCCCTCATAGGCGAACAGATATCCAGAATCGTAACCGTTGCCACGCATCCGCCCGAGAATAGCCTGCATGCGCGAAATTCCAAGACATGACGCTTCGATTTTGAAGACATCATTACAGCGGTATGGGCGGAAGGACTTCTGCATGATTACTCTCCGACTCCACAAGTAGACTCGAAGAGTAGGGGGCTTCCGTTAAGGGAAGATCCGAGCCTGCATAAAGTCCGAGTACAAAGTACCGAGCCAAGTCGACTAGCGGGATCAACATCTGAGGACCGATCCGTCCGACCTGATATGAGCATTCTAGAGAGACGTAACATCCAAAACATCTTCACCATAGGGCTGCAGTTGGGACAGTATCTACAATCCGATCTGACATAAAACTGCATACTCAACACCTCGCACGAGAACTATTTGCTCGCCAACTTCACCTACAGCGAAACCTTCGTCTTGGAGCCCTATTTGAGATATCGGCTCGGACTTACGTATCGTCCGAGTTCAACAAAATACGCATCAAGACAACTGCACGGGTAAATGACTTTTGGCTGAGCCTAGCCAAGTAGATATTAAAGTCTCGTTTGCCAAATGAGGAAACTGCCATAACCGGGCATGGCCGAAAACTTCGACTAGTTATACACATTACGCGCTTAACACGCTACACGATCTGCAGATTACGGACAACATCTCCACGATTCAGGAATCCCCCTATCGTGCCGAGATTGTCGGACCCAGACCACTCAACCATCAGGTATAAGTAGTCCATCGCCCCATCACCACAGGGACGCAATATCGAATACTCTCCCACCACTCCATAACCAAGACCCAGATTCCTGTGTCCTGACTTAAGCATCGGAGGGTCCCCCGGCCTAGCCAGGGTCTCCTTTGCTCACTGTTGGTGTGTAGGTTCAGGGGTCGGTGACCTCTCGAAGTAGGCAAGATAAGGAGGAGAGCTGGCCAGATTTTGACGTTAACAGTATGCACACTGTTTCCTGTGGTGTGATCCACTTGAGCTTCGGATATGATTCAATTTTGAGATCATGTCCTAAAATGATATTTAAAAATGGATGGACGACGTAGATAATACATATACATGATGACGTTGATAATACATCTTACATATACATAAATGCACACTGTTTCCTATGGTTTAGTCCACTTGAGCTTTGGATATGATTCAATTTTGGATCATGCCCTAAAATGATATGTAAAAATGGATGGACTGCGTGGATAATACATGTACATGACGGTGGTCATTGATGATGGTCAAGGCAAGTCCCGTTTTATTACTTGCACTGAGATGTTCCTTCCATGTAATTATATTACTTGGAAATGGCATTTTGCAATTGGAAACTTTGAGACTCATATATGTTTTTGTTTCAAGTCATAAATTTTTTATTGTTATTGTCCAATGGAGGATATTAAACTTTATGTTATTTTATAGTATTGTTAATTTTGCATCGGTCTTTTTTAATGTTATTTTCTAGTGTTGTTTTTGTATAGAAAAAAGTTCATATTATATATAATGTTTATTTAAATTTTTTAAAAAAAATGAGCTGACCCTTGTTTGAACTTAGCTCGGTTGGTTCAGATATTTGGACCAAACCAAACTAAGCTCAAGCTTGTATAATCTGGACCATACCAAGCTCAAACAGTAGGGATAGACTCGAAGCACAGGTCGTGTAAAGCTTGAATAGGAAGGTGTCACATAAACAAGACAAACCAAACTTGGGTCAAACTTGGCTCGACTCAGCTCGTGTACATCTCTACCAATCCGGCCCCCACTTAAGAACCAAGGCTAGCCTAGCCTAAGCCTGAGCTTAAAAAAATTGGTTAGGTCAACTGAAAATTTATAAAATCTATCTCCCACTTGAATGCTCCTAATATATCCATTGATGAAATGGGTCACATAGGCATAAATAAATAAACATTTTGGAGTAATGAAACAATAGAAATGAACTAGCTGATGGCTTTAGCAAGAATGAAATGAATGAGGAATTTCCATTAGCCGATGAAAATCTAAGATATATGGAAGGCTAGAGTATGCAGAGCTCTCTAGCCTAAGGGTTAAAGCTTGATTATTTGAAGTTTGAAATGTAGGGCTCCACGTAATGGCTAACTGTCGATATTTCAACTAAGGACCTTATGTTGCGTAGCACGCCAATAATGCAGTGAACCGAGATCCAATCTCCGGTCTCACCTACAAACGATAAACAAGAAGAAATATAAACTAGAAAAAGAATCAAAGCATTCCAAACAAACCATAAGACAAGATATATGTGGAAAAACCCCAAACAAGGGTGAAAAACCCCAAATAAGGATAAAAAACCACGAATGCAAACTTCCACTATGAAGAAAAATAAAGATTACAAGGAAATATACTAACCACTCCCTTGAAGTAGAGAGAAAAAACTTTGCCCACACCTTGGAATAACTCTCATAATACCTATAAAAGCCTTAGGGACACCTATTTATAGTTTAGGCAACTCCCCTTTCTTACCTCTGCAAAAACTGACTAAAAAATTTGTAGTCCGCATCAAATCCGGAAACGAATTTGCGTAACCTCGACTGGTCGAGCATGGGCCTTGACCAGTCGAGTACCGCAAAACTAAAAAACTGATGCTCGCTGGACTTTGAGTCGAGCCAGTCCATGACTGGTCGAGTGGACCACTCGACCGGTCGAGCAGGGCATTCGACTGGTCGAGCGGCCGTCCAGATGTGGCTCCATATCTCAACAATCTCCCACTTAAAGACACATCACCATAAACCTTTGGCTTCTTTATCCGGAGTGCACCACCTCCATGTCTTTAAGCCTGAAGACCAATCAAAACTGAACAGAGCTTCAGCTTCTCCTGTGTGACCACCTTGGTCAGCATATCCACAGGATTCTCACTTGTATGAATATTCCCCAGAGCAATCGATCCATATTCCAATAACAAATGTATGAAGTGATATCTGATGTCAATATGTTTGGTCCTTGAATGAAAGGTAGAATTCTTAGCCAAGTGTATTGCACTCTAACTGTCACTGTACAGCTTGCAATCTACTTGCTTCTTACCAAACTCTTCCATAAAACCTTGCATCCACATCATCTCCTTGCACGCTTCTGTAGCTGCAACATATTCTTCTTCCATCATACTGATAGATACTACCTTTTATAACTGAGAGACCCAACTGACTGCAACACTACCTAGAGTAAAGACATAACCTGTAGTGCTTCTTTTGTTGTCGATATCTCCTGCCAAATCTGAATCTACGTAGCTTTGTAGCTTGATTTTCGATCTACCATAGCACCACCCTATATCCACAGTACCTACCAGGTATCTGAGGATCCACTTCACAGCTTCCCAATGTTCCTTTCCGAGGTTGTTCATGAACCTGTTATGTAACGAATCGCAAGACCCAAAACTTGCAGAACTGTTAACGCTACATTACCCTGAAAACCTAAGAACAATCTCTAAACCGGGTTGCTCTCGGGAGCACATTAAAACTTCGTATCGGACCTGGACCACCCATCGAAAGTCCGATTACATCGAAACCATACGGTTATGACCGCTTTCTTGGACTTGACGACCATCTCGAAAATCAAGTCCTAATGATACCCAGAAACGCATAACTTGAGCTTGGAGCGAAGTGTGTGAGAAACGCGAATATCTTTAGGAAATGAACTCAGATTTAAGTGATTAAGGCCATTCACTTATGGGCTAAATCTAAGGTTTTATACCGTCAAAATTCGACCCAAATACACCCTCGGATCAGGGAAATTTTCCAGCACTGGTCCATATACTCGTAGCCCTGATCGAGTGTCGACGACCGTTGAACTGAAACAGGTCCGCCACGGTCGATCCACAAATTCGATCGGATCGAAAACTTAACTCGACTTAGATCCAATGTTAGGAAGCTTAAGTCTGACCACATGCAGAAAAGGAGCCTTTGAAAGTGCTCCGTTGGATCGGAACAACCAACTTTTGGCTATAACCTATGTATAACATGGCCATGGGGCCATTCCCATCAATTCTGGGCCTACATAAGGGCCTTAAACCCTCTCTCTTTCATTCCATACGAATTTGGAAAGCCCTAAGAGAGAGAAGAGAGAAAAGAGAGATAAAGTGAGAGAGAGAGTTGGAGCTTGTTCCTGGGATTCGATCTCGTTATTCCACGTGCTTAACCACTGTTGTCGTATCGCTATTCCGGTGATTCTAAATCCGTTATTGAGTAAGAAAACCTAACCCTAATCTATTTTAGGGTTTCAAATAGTGTAAGGGATGAAATAGCTAACCTATTTCATGATATAGGTTGTCGTTGTGCCGTAGACAAAGACTCGGTATACAAACTGAGTTCGATACTTGTTTATCGGTGAAAGGTGCAGATTATAAATGTATAGGTTATGGTTTTCAAGGCTTTCAATGTCGATTAATGATTTATAACTGACTTGGGAGGAAATTTCACATGCTAAATGCGATGTTTCCCTCGCTTTACAGATATATAAAAAATATGTTGAGTATAGTGCATTCCATGTGTTTGTTGAAATGTTTGAATGAGTTTAGAATTGGGATTCGTGCTTGCCATGATTATCCATCGTGGATACATGATGGTTGCACGTGTGACCACTCCTTGGTGAAAGGAATTGCCCTAATACATGTTATGGCCAACATACGTCATGTATGTTGAATGTGTAGTCTAAGTGTTTGTTAAAATG
Organism: Magnolia officinalis; assembly: GCA_021015155.1. Taxonomy (NCBI): domain Eukaryota; kingdom Viridiplantae; phylum Streptophyta; class Magnoliopsida; order Magnoliales; family Magnoliaceae; genus Magnolia; species Magnolia officinalis. The sequence continues at coordinate 47,621,958 of JAJHSJ010000001.1, forward strand.
TCTGAATGAGTATGGAACTGGGATTCGTGCTTGCCATGATTATCCGTCGTGGATACATGATGGTTGCACATGTGACAACTCCTTCGTAAAAGGAATTTCCCTAATACATATTATGGTCAACATACGTCATGTATGTTGAAATGTGTAGTCTAAGTGTTTGTGAAAATGTCTGAATGAGTATGGAACTAGGATTCGTGCTTGCCATGATTATCCGTCGTGAATACATGATGGTTGCTCGTGTGACCACTCCTTGGTGAAAGGAATTGTCCTAATACATGTTATGACCAACGTACGTCATGTAAGTTGAAATGTGTAGTCTAAGTGTTTGTGAAATTGTCTGAATAGTATGGAACTGGGATTCATGCTTGTATGATTATCCATCGTGGATACATGATGGTTGCACGTGTGACCACTTCTTGGTGAAAGGAATTGCGCTAATACGTGTTATGGCCAACATACGCCATGTATGTTGAAGTGTGTAGTCTAAGCGTTTGTAAAAATGTCTGAACGAGTAAGTATTCGGAAACTTGCACTTTATGAAGGTGTTGAGGTGAGATTCTCAATTTCCTTAGCTATGTATATAAATCCCTTCATGCAACTTAGATTTAAAACTATGTGATTTAGTATGAAATGCATATGTACGAAACATGCTTACTTTGTATTTTGTGAAATGCTCAAATGGTTACGTTCTTCGAATCAATTGTTTAATGTTGAATTGTCTATCACACATGTTATCCTTTTTTTTTTTAAATGTGTTTGGGACTACTACATAGTCCAGGCTATTGGTAATAGCTCCCGAACGAGTGGTTGAGTTAGCCTCGTCACAACGGATATGTTCGAGGAATCTGAGTCGCATGGAGATTGCCGACAATGGTTAGGCCATATGGAGTACTTACGTGCTCCATGTCGATCAATTCAACCTACGCTCGTACCAGTCGAGCTTGTCAGGTAACCCGATTGGCCCAATGTATGTTCACCATGTATGGACACTACTGCTTGAATCTAAAGTACCAACTTACCAATGAAAACCCCGTTAACCTTGGTACCTCGATCCGCTAAGACTCATGAGCCGGACATGGTGGTATGGGACACCATGGTTGAGCTGTCGGCCTATGCCGGGGCGAGGAGCCCACCCGTAGTGACCAGTGAGCAACCTAAGCTCGTGAGCTGAATATGGTGGTATGAGACGCTGTATTCGAGCTGTTGGCTTACCACTAGGTGACGCGCCATTCATAGTGACCTCGAGCATACTCTGAGACTACGCTGAGGCGACGAGCCTTTCGTAGCAACTAGAGTATAAGCTAGGCCTGCATTGCGATGATGAGCCCTTTGTAGCAACCTGGAGGCGCAACATCGTATGAGGCTAGCTAGGACTGATGACCCTAAAATGGATCATTGTTTGGGAAATGATATAAGGGAGGTACCTTAGCTTTTCAATCCTGTTGTATGAAATGGTCTAATAAGAACTCGGTAATCACGCTCATGCACCACATTGCATGTGCCTTTGGCATTGGTGTTGAGCACGGAGGAAGGGGTACATGCCGCGATTGTAAGAGGAAGATCGCAAATTGAGTGCAGGCAAGGGCATGCATCATTAACACATATCATTTTTGCATTAACCAGAGTACTTAGGGATGCTTGATCGTATTGTTTTATCATTACTACTTGACTAAATTTGTAACATGTTAACCTTTACTGTTTAACTCCACTGAGTTGATCACTCACTCCCACGTTCTGGGACGGTGTTTTAAACACTAACCAGACTCTGTCTTAGCTACAAGTGGTGGCGATGCTTATGAGGCAGAGCTGGAGTATTATGATGATGAGGAGTTCTTCTATATGCAACTCTTTGGTGGGTCTATGTAGACCTGGAGTTACGCTGACGGGGCTACAGGGTTTTGGACTGGATGACATTACACATTACCAATTTGTATATTTTGAGAATTTACATGTAATTATTGACCTGGTAACATGATCATACTCAGGAGACCTATGATTACTTATACATTTTATATATCTATCACAGTCTTCCGATTGCTAAAAATAATTATCTCTGGAGTATGATATGTTGTTTTGGCTTAATTTCATTCATGTTTAATGTGCTAATACAGACAACATTTAATCATCATTATCTATGTTGCACATATGATGCGTTGGAACTTGAGAGTTGAGCTCCTGCTCGACCCCCGATTTTCAGGCCATTAAAAGTTGGTATCAGAGCATGATTTGGATTAAATGGACCTGGGTTATGGTCACATGACACACACTGACGTACTTTAAACTAGGAGGGTACGATCAAACGTAATAACAGGCATATGATTCTTAGTTTCGCCAATCGGCGAAATTAACCAAAAATCGACCGCCGAGATTGGGCCTCGACAGCGTCAAGCCCGACTCGACGAGAGTGAGGATGAGACAGAGAGCGAAGAAGAGGAGAGTGATGAAGAAAGAGATGAGATAAGGGAAGAAGGAGAGTAGGAGAGGAAGAGGAGGCCTAAGACACTGATGAGGGCTCTCCTCCTGCTACACAGGAGCGCTCTGGTGATCGGGCTGCTTTAGAAGCCCGTTTGGCTCAGATTGAGGAGGGTCAGGCTATCCTGCGATAGGAGGTCACAGCGACCCAAGCCAAGGTTGAAGAGCATCAGGCCTTCACAAAGCGGAAGTTTATCAAGGTGTCTCGCACCTTGAGGGCCATCCTGTATTGTCTGCAGGACAAGGGTGCACCTCCTCCATCACCAGACTCGGACAACTAGTCACATGTGTAGTCGTCATTTAGTTTGCTTGGTTGTTAGTTTTCCTTTGTACTAGCCTTATTAGACTTGTTTGGTTGATAGTATGCTTAGTGGTTTAAGCTTGCTTAAATTAGCTCACATGCATCTTCTGTCATAATCTATGTAAGACTATATCTCATGTATTGTGACAATTTTGGTAAATGAAATGCATGAAATTCCTTTTGGTTTGGAATGTGAATGATGGTTGGGTTAAGACTTCTTACCGCCACAGGGACCTTCTCAAATATTACCAAGATGTGTAAGGGTTGTTCGATAGACTTAGGGAGCAGAACAGTACTCGTCGACCTAATTATTTCCCCGCTATGTCATTACGATGTGATCCTTGGTATGGACTGGTTCATCGAGATGAGGGCAGAGATCGATTGTGATGCTAAGGTGGTGACAACCCATGGACCGGAGGACACGACCTTTACATTCCCAGTGCAGGTCAGTTGGTACTACCGCATCAGTTGTTACTCCACCTTGTTAGAGCATGTTGATGGTCCGATGTTGGGGAACACGCCAGTAGTTCAGGATTTCATAGACGGGTTCAGGGTGATACCTGGACTACCTCCTTAGCGCGAGATTGATTTTACCATTGATTTAGTGCTTGGTGCGACACCCATTTCATTACCCACGTATCGCATGCCTCCATGTGAGATGGAGGAATTGAGAAGGCAGATTGATGACTTGTTGGAGGTAGGTTTCATACGACCGAGTGTGTCCCCTTGGGGAGCACCCGTGTTGTTCATGAAGAAGAAAGACGGTTCACTACGATTATGTATTGATTATCACAGGTTTAACCAGGTGATGGTGAAAAACAAGGATCCTTTACGCAAGATAAATGATCTGTTTGATCAGTCGAAGGGGGCACGATACTTCTCGAAGATTGATCTACAGTCAGGGTATCATCAATTGCGCGTCAGGGATGAGGACATGCAGAAGACGGCCTTCAGGACCAGTTTCGGACACTATGAGTTTCTCATGATGTCGTTTGGCCTTACGAACACACCGGCCGTGTTTATGGACCCGATGAACAGAGTGTTTTGGCCGTTTCTATTTCGATTCGTCATCATGTTTATAGATGACATTCTGATATACTCCAAGAGTCGAGAAGAGCACGAGGAACACCTGCGAGCAGTCTTGGGTACTCTAAACAAGAACCAGTTGTTCCAACAGTACAAGAAGTGCGACTTCTCGAAAGAGGAAGTCAAGTTCCTGGGACATGAAGTGTCCAAGGAAGGGATATCAGTTGACCTCGTTAAGGTAGCCGTGGTTCAGGACTGGGAGCAACCCGGTTCGCTTACTGAGGTGAGGAGCTTTCTTGGTCTGGCAGGGTACTACCGTTGATTTATTAGGGACTTCTCCAAGATTGCCAGACCGTTATCTCAGTTGACACGGAAGGATCTTAAGTTCGCCTGGAATGAGAAGGCAGAAGCAGCTTTTCAGGAGCTGAAGGACAAGTTGACGTCCGCCCCTGTACTAGCATTGTCAGAGCAAGGGGTCAAGTATACGATATACATTGATGCATCTCGTGTTGGTTTGGGTTGTGTTCTGATGCTGAAGGACAGGATTATTGCCTATGTGTCACGACAGTTGAGGAAACACGAGGAGAACTACCCTACGCACGACTTGGAGTTGGCAACCGTCATCTTTGCATTAAAGCTCTGGAGACATTACCTCTAAGGAGAGGAGTTCGAGCTCTTTCGTGACCACAAGAGCCTCAGATACATATTCACTGAGTGGGACCTGAATATGAGGCAGCAGCGATGGATGGAAACCTTGAAGGACTTCAAGTTCGAGGTTTCCTACCATCCGGGCAAGGCTAACCTTGTGGCTGATGTGTTGAGCCATAAGAAGACAATAGCATTTGATGATAGCAGAATGAGGTATGGTAGAGTTCGTGCGAGACTTCGAGCAGAAGCTCACCATGGAGGAGCCGTTCGGGAGCGTCGCACACGTTCTTATGCAGCCACTTATTGATGATAGGATCATTGAGGCCCATAAGGACGATGAACGATTGTCTGAGCTTCGAGAGCAGGCTAGTGTCGATGAAGACTCTGAATGGAGAGTTGGTAGGGATGGGGGTTTACATTATCGTGGCCGCCTATGCATCCCAAATCTTCATGACTTGTGAAGGGAAGTTCTCAAAGCTGCTCACAATTTGAAATTGGCAATGCATCCTGGAAGTACAAAAATGTATCGAGATATGAAGAGATTATACTAGTGGGATAATATGAAGGCTTACATAGCAGATTATGTGTCCCATTGTCTCACGTGCTAGCAGGTCAAGGCTAAACACTGCCGACCTCCTGGATTGCTTCATCCCATGCCCATAGTAGAATGGAAATGAGACTTCATCTCTATGGATTTCATCTCAGGGCTACCGAAGATGAGGAAGGGACATGATTCCATTTGGGTGATTATGGACCGGTTGTTGAAATCGGTCCATTTCCTCCCTATTAGAGTTTCGAACTCGGCAGACGACTTGACTAGATTGTACATCAGGGAGATAGTGGGTCTGTATGGAGTTCCTATGGAGATCGTGTCGGACCGAGACACGCGATCCACATCTATCTTCTGGACTTGTATCCAGGAAGCGATGGGTGTGAAGTTGAAGTTCAGTACCGCATTCCACCCACAGACTGACGGGTAGACGGAATGGGTAAACCAGGTGTTAGAAGATATGCTGCGAGCTTGTATACTAGATTTCAAGGACAGTTGGGATGATTGTCTTCCTTATGCAGAGTTCGCGTACAACAACAGTTTTTAGGCGAGCATCGGCACGACTCCCTATGATGCATTGTATGGGCGTCCGTGTAGAGCACTGCATTGCTGGGCAGAGGTTGGCGAGAGAAGTTTAGTCGGCCCCGATTTAGTACAGGCGACCTTATAGAAGATCAACATTGTCAGGCGTCGACTTCTAGCAGTGTAGAGCAGACAGAAGAGCTACGCCGATACGAGGCGGCCACAGTTAGAGTTCGAGGTTGGGGACCATGTGTTTCTGAAAGTTTCCCCCATGAAGGGAGTCCTTCGGTTTGAAAAGAAGGGGAAACTCACGCTGAGAGTCATTGGCCCATTCCAGATACTGGATCGAGTGGGGGTGGTAGCGTACCGCCTTGCTTTGTCCACACCACTTGCAGGCGTGCACAACGTATTTCATGTATCTATGCTGAAGAAATACATTCCTGATCCTTCCCACATTATCAGATGAGAGCAGGTACAATTGAGTGAGGACGCTACATATGTACTGCGACCGACGCGTATCCTAGACAGGAAGGAGCAGGTACTGCCTAGCAAGGTTATCCCGCTTTTGAAGGTACTGTGGAAGCATCACACAGAGGAAGAGGCTACTTGGGAAACTGAAGCTGAGGTCCATAAGAACTACCCTCAGATTCTCGAGGAGTACGAAAAGGTACTAATTTCGAGGATGAAAATTTTCTTTAAGGGGGGTAGATTGTAACGTCTCGGAAAAATCCGTACAAAGACCCGAGTACCACCTTAGGCAAGAATCACTCAGACCAAATCCTTTAGAAATTAGATGAAATTAACTAAGTGCAAAACTAGATTAACTGTGAAATTAGCTTGAACCCCTTTAAATACAAATTGCAAGATCCAAAACTTACAGTACTGTTAATGCTACATTACCTTGAAACCTAGGAACAGTCTCTAAACCTGATTGCTCTCGGGAGTATATTGAAACTTCATATCGGACCTAGACCGCACGTCAAAAGTCCGATTACGTCGAAACCATACAGTTATGACTGCTTTGTTGGACTTGACGACCATCTCGGAAATCAAGTCCTAATGATACCCAGAAACGCACAACTTGAGCTCAGAGCGAAGTGTGTCAGAAACGTGAATATCTTTAGGAAATGAACTCAGATTTAGGTGATTTGGGTTGTTCGTTCGCGGGCCAAATCTAAGGTTTCAGACCGTCAGAATCTAACCCAAATACATCCTCGGATCAGGGAAATTTCCCAGCACTAGTCCATGTACTCGTGGCCCTAATCGAGTGCCGACGACCATTGAACTGAAACTGGTCCGCCACGGTCGATCCACAAATCTGATCAGACCGAAAACTTAACTCGAGCTAGATCCAATGTCAGGGAGCTTAAGTTCGACTGCATGCAGAAAAGGACCTCTGGAAGCTCCGTTGGATCGGAACAACCAACTTTTGGCTATAACCTATGTATACCATGGCCCTTGGGCCATTCCCATCAGTTCTGGGCCTATATAAGGGCCTTAAACCCTCTCTCTCTCTCTCATTCCATACGAATTTGGAAAACCCTAAGAGGGAGAAGAGACAAAGAGAGAGAAATTGAGAGAGAGAGAGAGAGTTGGAGCTTGTTCCTGAGATTCGATCCCGCTACTCCACATACTTAACCACAGTTATCTTATCGCTATTCCGGTGATTCTGACTCCGTTATTGGGTAAGAAAACCTAACTCTAATCTGTCTTAGGATTTCAAATAGTGTAAGGGATGAAATAGCTAACCTATTTCATGATATAGGTTGTCATTGTGCCGTAGACAAAGACTCGGTATATAAACTGAGTTCGATACTGGTTTATTGGCGAAAGGTGCGGATTATAAACGTATTGGTCATGGTTTTCATTGCTTTCAATGTTGGTTAATGATTTATAACTGATTTGGGTGCCATTTCACATGCTAAATGCGATGTTTTCCTCGCTTTACAGATATATATATATGAACTATGTTGAGTATCGTGCATTACATGTGTTTGTTAAAATGTTTGAATGAGTTTAGAATTGGGATTCGTGCTTGCCATGATTATCCGTCATGGATACATGATGGTTGCACGTGTGACCACTCCTTGGTGAAATGAATTGCTCTAATACATGTTATGGCCAACATACGTCATATATATTGAATGTGTAGTCTAAGTGTTTGTGAAAATGTCTGAATGAGTATGGAACTGGGATTCGTGCTTGCCATGATTATCCATCATGGATACATGATGGTTGCTCATGTGACAAGTCCTTAGTGAAAGGAATTGTCCTAATACATGTTATGGCCAACATACGTCATGTATATTGAATGTGTAGTCTAAGTGTTTGTGAAAATGTCTGAATGAGTATGGAACTGGGATTCGTGCTTGCCATGATTATCCATCATGGATACATGATGGTTGCTCGTGTGACAACTCCTTGGTGAAAGGAATTGTCCTAGTACATGTTATGGCCAACATACGTCATGTATGTTGAAATGTGTAGTCTAAGTGTTTGTGAAAATGTCTGAATGAGTATGGAACTGGGATTTGCGCTTGCCATGATTATCCATCGTAGATACATGATGGTTGCACGTGTGACCACTCCTTGGTGAAAGGAATTTCCCTAATACATGTTATGGCCAACGTACGTCATGTATGTTGAAATGTGTAGTCTAAGTGTTTGTGAAAATGTCTGAATGAGTATGGAACAGGGATTCGTGCTTGCCATGATTATCCGTAGTGGATACATGATGGTTGCACGTGTGACCACTCCTTGGTGAAAGGAATTGCCCTAATATGTGTTGTGGCCAACATACACCATGTATGTTGAAGTGTGTAGTCTAAGTATTTGAAAAATGTCTGAACAAGTAAGTATTCGAAAACTTGTTCTTTATGAAGGTGTTGAGGTGAGATTCTCAATTTCCTTAGCTTTGTGTATAAATCCCTTCATGCAACTTAGATTTAAAACTGTGTGATTTAGTATGAAATGCATATGTGCGAAACTTGCTTACTTTGTATTTTGTGAAATGCTCAAATGGTTACGTTCTTCGAATCAATTGTTTACTGTTGAAATTCCTATCACACATGTTATCCTATTTTGTTTAAATGTGTTTGGAACTACTACATAGTCCAGACTATTGGTAATAGCTCCCAAATGAGTGGTTGAGTTAGCCTCACCACAACGGATATGTTCGAGGAATCCGAGTCGTACGGAGATTGCCGCCAGTGGTTAGGCTAGTGAAGTGCTTACGCGCTCCATGTAGATCAATTCAACGTACGCTCGTACCAGTCGAGCCTGTCAAGTAACCCGATTGGCCCAATGTATGTTCACCATGTATGGACGCTACTGTTCGAATCTAAAGTTTCAACTTACCAATGAAAACCCCATTAACCTTGGTACCTCGATCCTCTAAGACTCATGAGCCGGACATGGTGGTATGGGACACCGTGGTCGAGCTGTCGGCCTACGCCAGGGCGACGAGTCCACCCGTAGTGACCAGTGAACAACCTAAGCTCGTGAGCCGAATACGGTGGTATGGAACGCTGTATTCGAGCTGTCGGCATACGACTATGTGACGAGCCATTTGTAGTGACGTCGAGCATACTCTGAGACTGCACTGAGGCGAGGAGCCTTTCCGTAGCAATTAGAGTATAAGCTAGGCCTGCGTTGCAGTGACAAGCCCTTTGTAGCGACCTGGAAGTGCAACATCGTATGAGACTAGCTAGGACTGACGACCCTAGAATGGATCATTGTTTGGGAAATGATATAAGGGAGGTACCTTAGTTTCCCAATCCTACTGTATGAAATGGTCTAATAAGAAATCGGTAATCACGCTCATGCACCACATTGCATGTGCTTTGGCGTTGGTGTTTGCACAAAGGAAGGGGTGTATGCCGCGACCGTAAGAGGAAGATCATAGAGGGAGTGCAGGCGAGGGCATGCATCATTAATTCATATCAATTTTGCATTAAGCAGAGTACTTAGGGATGCTTCATCGTATTGTTTTATCATTACTGCTTGACTGAATTGATAACATGTTAACCTTTGCTTTATAGCTCCATTGAGTTGATCACTCACTCCCACGTTCTGAGACGGTGTTTTAAACACCAACTAGACTCTGTCTTACCTGCAGGTGATGGCGATGCTTATGAGGTAGAGCCGAACTATTATGATGATGAGGAGTTCTCCTATATGCAACTCTCTGGCGGGTCTATGTAGACATGGAGTTGCGCTGATAGGGCTACAGGATTTTGGACTAGATGACATTACACATTACCATTTTGTATATTTTGAGAATTTACATGTAATTATTGACCTGGTAACATGATCATACTCAGGAGACTTACGATTACTTATACGTTTTATATATCTATCACAGTCTTCCGCTTGCTTAAATTAATTGTCTCTGGAGTATGATATACTGTTTTGGCTTAATCTCATTCATGTTTAATGTGCTAATACATACAACATTTAATCATCATTATCTTTGTTGCATAAGTGATGTGTTGGAACTCGGGAGTTGAGCTCTTGCTCGACTCCCGATTTTCAGGGCATTACATGCTAACAACTCCCACTGCTTGAGCAATGTCTGGCCTCATTCTCACCATAACATACATGAGATTCCCAATAGCTGACGCATATGAGACTTTAGCCATGTAGTCTCGTTCCTCATGCGTCTTTGCACCTTGCTCTTTAGAAAGCTTGAAGTGGTTGGCTAATGAAGTGTTAACCGGCTTAGCACCTCCCATATTGAATCGATCAAGTACCTTAGCTATGTACTCTGCCTATGATAAAACCAGTTTCTTGTTTTTCTTGTCATACTTTATCCTCATGTCTAGGATTTGTTTTCCAGCTCCTAAATCCTTCATGGCAAATTCTTTAGACAGTTGTCTTTTGAGATCTTAGATGTCCTTCATGCTTGAATCGGCCACAAGCATATCATCAACGTATAGAAGAAGGATGATGTACGACGTATCAAACTTCTTCAAATAACAACAGTGGTCTGCATGACATCTCCTAAAACCGTTTCCCAATATGAAACTGTCGAACTTCTTGTACCACTGCCTCGGGGCCTGCTTCAGGCCATATAGACTCTTCTTCAGTCTACACACCTTATTCTCCTTTCCTGGTGCCACGTATCCTGTCAGCTAATGCATATATATTTCTTCTTCAAGGTTCCCATGAAGAAAGGTTGTCTTAACATCTAGCTGCTGTAGATGTAAGTCATCTATAGCCACTATACTCAAGACCATGTGAATCGTAGACATTTTCACCACAGGTGAAAATATTTCAATGAAATCGATACCTGCCTTTTGTTGAAACTCTTTCACAACCAATCTAGCCTTGTACCTTTTCGAACCATCGTGCTCCTCCTTCAATCTGTAAACCCACTTGTTATGAAGAGCTTTCTTTCCCTTAGGTAGAGTGACTAACTCCCATGTACGATTAGACTTAAGAGAGTCCATCTCATCATCCATGGCCTGTTCCCACTTAACCCGTGTATCTAACTATAATACCTCTTCAAAACACTCTTGTTCACTATTATCTGTCAGCAGTAGATAATGTAAGGAGGGTGTGTATTGGACCGTCGATCTCCTCTCCTGAGTAGACCTCCTCACGATCGATGTCTATGGCTCTGCCTCATAATGCTCCTATGCATGATCATCCTGTGGCGTTGTAACACCTGTGTCTGGTAACTCTTCCAACTCTACGAATTCTTTCTCCTAAGCCTTATTTTCCTGCGCATTGTCCTTATGCATCACGTTTTCATTGAAGATTACATCTTTGCTTCTGATGATTTTCCTATTTTCTGTATCCCAAAACCTGTAGCCAAAATCATGCTGCCCGTAGCCTATAAACGTGCACCTCCTGGACTTCGCATCCAGCTTATTTCTGTGCTGTGCATCAATGTGAACATATGAAGTGCAACCGAACTCTCTGAGATGTGTAAGCTTCAATTCTTTCCCTGTCCACGTTTCTTCTGGTAGCCCACCATCCAATGATACTGAGGGACTTCTATTGATGAGATATGTGACAGTATTCATAGCATCTACCCAAAAGGGCTTGGGCAACCCTTCATGTAAACCTCATGCTCCTGACACGTTCAAGGATGGTCCTGTTAATGTGCCTAGCCACACCATTCTACTGTGGAGTCCCTGAAATCATTTTCTAATGTTTGATTCCATTGGCTGCACAATACTCCTCAAATCTCTTATCACAATATTCTCCCTCATTATCAGATCTGAGACAGTTTACTATTTTACCTGTCTCATTTTCTACCATTACTTTCCACTTCTTAAATACATCAAATGCATCAGATTTATGTTTTAAGAAATTGACCCACAATTTTCTACTAGCATCATTAATAAAGGAAACAAAATAACGTAAGCCACCAAGAGATAATACCTACGCCGGTCCCCACACATCAGTGTGTACAAGCTCTAACAGATGTGTCTTTGGAGCGCGTCCTATCTTCTTGAAACTTACCCTCTCATGTTTGTCATACACGCAGTCCTTGCAGAATTCCAAGTCAACAGACTTCAGTCCTGGTAGCTTCCCTTTTAACAATAACACTTTCATCACTTTTTCACTCATATATCCCAACCTCTGATGCCATAACTGCCCATTCACTCTAGTTGATGCGACGTGAGTGAACTATACGATCCTGAAGTCACGTACAAAGTACCTTCCTTTTTGCCTCGAGATATCACCAAGGCACCTTTTGTGATATTCTAGGAATCACTAGTGAAGGTCGTCACATATCCAATATCGGCCAACTGCCCCACTGAGATCAAGTTCCGTTTTAAACTTGGTACATGTCTGACATCCTTCAACTTCAAAGTCGTTCCGTCTTTCTAATTTATATGAACGTCTCCCTTTCCTACAATACTGTACAACTCATCATCACCCAGGTAGACTCTCCCGAAGTCACCTGATATATAATTACGCAGAACTTCCTAACATGAAGTGGTATGAAACGAAGCACCCGAGTCTATAACCCAAGACTCATTCCTCGCATCAAGAGACAAGATCAACACCTCTGTGTCACTCTCCTCAGATAGATTCATGAATCCTTCCCGCCTTGAGAGCTTACTTCTTGTTTCTTGAGCGCCCTGTAATCACGTTTCATGTGTTCCTTCTTGTCGCAATGCCAACACTTGCCTTTGTCTTTCGGTCCCTTGGACTTCTTCCTCGACTTAGAACGTCCGTGTTTATGGCCTCATTTGTTCAGCGATCTTCCCCTTCCTTCAACGTTTAGAGCATTCCCTAAATCCCCTGAAACTCCTAATGCCTTTCTTCTAGATTCTTCGCTGAGAATTAAACCGGCCACATCATGAAATTTCAGTTTTGTCGACCCTAAAGAATTGCTCATAGCAATCACCAAATTATCCCAACTGTCTGGCAAACTGGACAAGATCAATAACACCTTAACCTCATCCTCAAAAATAATGCCAACGAATTTCAATTGACTCATGACTGTATTGAACTCGTTTAGATGTTCAGCCATGCTCCCACCATCTGACATCTTCATGTTGAATAGTTGTTTCATAAGATGAACTTTGTTGGACGTTGAGGGTTTTTCATACATGGTGGCTACGGCTTCCATTAATTCTTTTGTGGTTTTCACCTTGTATATATTGAAGGTGACACTCTTAGAAAAAGAGAGTCGAATCGTTCCTAAAGCCTTCCGATCTAATAAAAACCATTTATCATCTGTCATCTTTTTTGGTTTCTTCTCTTTTCCTCTTAGAGGAATATAGAGGTCCTTCTGATATAGATAATCCTGTATCTGCATCTTCCAGAAGGCAAAGTTTGAACCATCAAACTTCTCAATTCTAGTCTTCCCTTCTTCCGTCATCGCTCCTAATAGAACTAAACCAATAGCTCTGATACCAGTTGTTGCGCAGCACGCCAACAACGCAGTGAACCGAGATCCAATCTCTGGTCTCACCCACAAATAATAAACAAGAAGAAATATAAACTAGAAAAAGAATCAAAGCATTTCAAACAAACCACATGACAATATATACATGGAAAAACTCCAAACAAATGCAAAAAACCACAGATGTAAACTTCTACTATGAAGAAAAATAAAGATTACAAGATAATATACTAACCTCTCCCTGGGAAGTATAGAGAAAACCCTTTGCCCACACCTTGGAATAACTCTCATAATACCTAGAAAAGCCATAGGGACCCCTATTTATAGTTTAGGCAACTCCCCTTTCGCACCTCTGCGAAAATCGACTCAAAAATCCGCAGTCCGCATCAAATCCTGAAATGAATCTCGCAACCTTGACTGGTCGAGCAGGGTGCTCGACTAGTCGATACTGCGGAACCAAAAAATCGATGCTCGCTGGACTTTGAGTCGAGCCAGTTCAGGATTGGTCAAGTGGGCCACTCAACTAGTCGAGTAGGGCACTCAACTGGTCGAGCGGCCGTCCAGATGTGGCTCCACATCTCAACACCTTAGTTATGGAAAATGAATATATTAGGATATCATTTTCCACCCACATTCTATTGGGAACCATGGAAGCAAACCCTAAATTTGAATCACAAATGATAGATAAACAAAAATAAAGCAATCACAAAGAACACACGAATTTACGTGGAAAAACCTTTGTGGGAAAAAACCACGGCATAAAACAATAATCTACTATTAAAACGAACTACGAGAGATAGAATCAACTTACAAATACGGAAAAACAATCTCAAAACCCTATCTTTCCTTTAGAACAAATCCTCATTCACATAAGATTTTTCTTAATCCTGTATTACACCCATATATATAGCGTTACACGCGGAATAAGAAAAAAATTGCGCAATTACACAAAACTAGGTGTGTCGTTGATCTAACTATCAATCAATTGACATCGATCGAGCTGTTAGTGAACTAATTTGTGCATTGTATTTGTCAATCACGGGAGTTCATGTGTCATATAGTCTGTTGAGCCTTTGGAAGCTGAAGACCAAATACACAAGAGGATAAGAGCATCAAGTAGCAAAGAACAAGTAAAAGAGGTACCTTGGTGACCCTAACCCTTGACCCAAAACAATTCTTGAACCTCTAGATGATCTTGGCTTAATAGGTAAAACTTGTTGATCATCCCTTATAGCCTTAGGAACCTAATTGGAACATGGTAAGTAAGCCTAGAAGTGGTGCGAATTTGCTGTGAAAACATACACCCAAAACAACAGACTTCGAGTGGTGCTCGATCCCATTGAGCAGACATTGATGGGTCTTCGATGGCATCAAATATCCCCTTGATGACATCGAAGGGAAGTCAAATATGTCCATCAGGAAATTCACACTTTATCTGATTTTCTCGATGGCATTGAGATTTCCTTCGATGGCATCGATAGTTCACTTTGATGACATCAAAGACCACTCGATGGCATCGAAAGGTAAATCAGATATATCCATCAAGAAATATATCATATTATTTGATTTTCTCAATGGTATCGAAGGTCACTTCGATGACATCGAAGATCTTTCAATGGTATTGACAGAGTTATTATCTGTCCATTTTTTTACCCTTAGAACTTGAACTTCTGATAAAGGGCATTCGGTTCTTAAACATTTTGACAGGCTTTTAGTGCAATAAAAGCTTTGGTAATTCCATAATCATATTCATCACCCTAAGCTTTTAAACCGATGAGTTCTATGTCATCTTCCTTGAGATTAACACTCTAATGAGGATTCTAATCTCTACCTTGAAGATGAGCTTGAAATCTACCATTTTCTAAAGTTTGAACTTCTTATAAAGGGCATTCACTTCTTGAACATTTTGATGGGTTTTTAGTGTAATAATAGCTTTGGTAATTCTGTAATCATATTCATCACCCAAAACATTTAAACTAATGAGTTCTATGTCATCTTCCTTGAGATTAACACTCTAATGAGGATTCTAATCTCCACCTTGAAGATGAGCTTGAAATCTACCATTTTCTAAAGTTTAAACTCAACCTCTATAGGCAAACTATTGTCTAAATCCTCTAGAAGACCCATTTAGGTGAATCCTCTAGGAATTACAACTTCTCATTAGTTGTAGGAGATTCAACGAACCTCCCATCACATTGGTTACCTTAAAGGAGCACTACATGCAAGGTGTTTGATCTTGGAGCTGGAGCCTTGGCAAAGCATTGACATCATGATCAAGGGAGTAAAGGGGAGCCGATTGAAGCATTGAAGAGTATCAATCAAGCAACCCGAGATGACGCTACAAAAGTGGATCAATTAAGTTGTTAAGTTTAAGAGTATGTTTGCCCTCTTTCCTTGTGTAAGATTGATTATAAGAGTTTGTGACCCAAACTCGACTAGGTTCTTTGGTAGGACTTTGACTCTTGTGGAGGGCCTAAATCTAGGTTCTTCTGTAGGGCCTTGGCTCTTATTGTAGGGCCTAAATCTAGATTCTTGTGTAGGGCCTAAAACCTAAGTTCTTATGTAGGACCTTGGCTCTTATGTAAGACCTAAATTAAGTCCTTATGTAGGTCACCAGACACAAGTGCGTTTATGTTAGTCTCTATGAGAGCCTCCGGCAGGAGGACTAGGACCGTAGTTGTTGGTTAGCTAAAGAAAAACCAACTAAGTCTCTTGTGGGACTGTATGTTAATAGGTTCTTGTGTATGAATAAGGTTTGTGGCGAGCCTATAGAAAACCACATAAAGTCTCTTATGGGAGCCCTTCCTTATGTAGGATTGTAAAGGTTAGAGGTTAACCCGATTTAAAACCTCCGATAGTGAAATCTGGTATACTTATCAGTTGAGTGCGTCCGCCGGGAGTGGAGTAGGGAAACTGAACTATTATACATGCTTGCACTTGGAATTGTCATTTGCACAGTTGTATAATTATACTTATGTGATTGAGTGTTTAATTATATATATGCATGATTGGATGAATGCTATGAATTGATAGTTAGTACATTCTACACACATATATGAAATTGCGGTAGTACCGCTACTATTAAAGTATGGATATATGTCCAAATGTCCTAGAAGGGGTTGAATAGACTTTTAAAACTTTAATCCTTCTTAACTAAAAATACTACCAATTTTTAGTATGAGTTAAGCAGGATTATTAAGAGGTTATTCACATTCAATCTTCTGAAATAGTGGAAATATAAGTGCTGCATTAAATCAAACATGTATTGTGCATAATTTAAACATTTAAACAATCAATATATATAGGTAAGATCAATCATCACAAACGCAACAATATATTGTGGCTCGGCTACTTGCCTACTCCACTCCCGGTTGACGCATTCCTCCCTAGAGTGTGCCGAATTTCACTATATAATGGTTTTAAATCAGGTTAACCACGAACCGTTACAACCTACAAAGGGTTAGCTAAGGAGTCTACACAAGACAACCTTAGTAACCTACACAAGGTAACTCACTATGCCTACACAAGGCAAACAAACTATGCCTACACAAGGTAATAGGTCCTACACAAGAACACTATACATATTCCCCCATCGAAGGCCTACAAAAGTTCTTAGCGAGTTTGAGAACAAACTCTGAAACCAAATCCTACACAAGGAAGAGGCTTCAGACTCTTTGGACTCTTATACTTGTAAGTGAGTAAGCCCCTTATCAGCACATGTTGAAGACGATCTTCCTGTTAATGAAGGGTCTTCAGTTCCCTTGAACCGCAACCGTCCGTTTGGTGTTCCAATCAATGCTCTGAGGTTGTTAGTTTAGGGTTTGGTTTGATCTTGGCTAAGCATTTAAGAGTTCTAACATAATGATTTACCATTAAAGGGTGCTACTGGAAACTCAATGAATGCCAGAGTTCATAATTTAATCCACGTAATGAAGAAGATAATAAAGCTTATGCTATGGATTGAATGATGAACTCTTATGGGAAAGAGGGCTTAAGGATGAGGGTATTAACTATCACAATAACTCTCTCAAGCTCTCTTCAATTCTAACTCATTTTACTAAGAAGCTACCCATGGGTATATAAAAAGTTGAATCCCAACGGTTAAAAAAGAATAGAAATCTGACATTGTCGTTGCCATTGAAATTTGAATTTCGATGTCATCGAACCTTCTCTGATTGCATCGACTTCCTACACCAAGATATTCAGTTGGGTGCAGGACAGATTCTGTCTGATCTCATCGAGCACCCTTCGATGTCATCGACGTGCACTTCGATGTCATCGAGGGATGTTTCGATGCCATTGGGATTCCATTAAAAAATACACTTTGGTTGCTGGATAGTTTTTCCCTTGTTCGATGCGATTGATCAGACCTTCGATGCTATCAAAATTTGAATTTCGATGCAATCGAAAATATTGAATTTTCCTTGAAAGCTTTCTGGACAAATTGGTCCTTATTTCGATGCAATCGAACAGTCTTAGATGTCATCGATAACTTACTCTCGATGTTATCGAAGAAGGTTCGATTACATCGAGGAGCGCTTAGAGTATTTTTAGATTTGGAGGAAATAAGCCCAAGGTCGATTCAATCGAAATAGGTTCGATGTTGTCAAAACATAAGTTTCGATGTCATCGAACAATCAATAATTCCCAGCATTTATTCAGTTTGTTGCTGGACTTTATGGACTTGATTTCGATGCGATTGAAACATGTTCGATTCCATTGAAGATGTCCTCGATTGCATATCGATGCAATCGTTAGGACATTGGTTTTACCTGTACATTTCATACTACGTCCAGCACTCAAAGTGCAAAGAGCAACCCTGTGAGACACGTATCCTAGCCCGTACCATTCCGTAGGCCTCTGCGGTCCTCCCGGTCAAATTTTGGCAACCCTCGACCTGTATCTGACATTTGTGCATGATCCTAAGCCGAGTCTTGCATATCGGAGTCGACTCAACTCGAAACTTGTACCCCTGCGACCGCGCCGTCACCACAGTTCCAACGCCGCGACTCACGCACCGATCCGATACCCAGGTCAGGAGATGTGGGCCCGCGTTCATTACGAAGAAACGGGGGCGTTGCGAATTCCGAGAGAATCTCTACAACCTATCTCATCAATCAATCAATCAATGTCAAGTACAAGTTAAGTACACACCATATCACAAGTACAAGCAACCCATCCCTTTCCCCTTCCCAAAGTCAACTCTCTCTCTCTCCACCTATCCCTTTCTTACAACTCCATCACTCAACCCATCACCCATCACCCATCACTCCATCTCTTATCATCCATCACTTCTCTCTTTCCCTCATTTCTCAAACAATTTCCCAAGCAACAAAAAAAAATAATTTCAACGTCCAAGCTCTCTCTCTCTCCCAAAGCCAAGTGTGGCCCACTTTCCCACTCTCTCATCTCCCATCTCAACCTTCCAATTTCCATCAACCTCTATCAAAATTTAAGGAAAGGAGCATAGGAGTCCAAGGAGCTAAAGAAGGAGGCCGATAGGTGGGTGATCCATCGTTGATTTCAATTTTAGGGCCCACTTGTTGTGGGACCCACTTTGATTTATGCAATGTAGAGAGGGACCCATAGTGGCGGGGTCCCTCTATCTCACCGTTTCTCTCTCTTTCTCTTCCTCTCTCTCTTGTATGGATAGTGTGTGTGTGTGTGGCCACCATGAAGTATGTATTTTATCCATGCCGTCCACCGAGTGGTCCACATGACAGTCCGTTTGGATGGGCCCAAACGAAGGAAAAACACAAATATCAACTTGATCCAAGAGTGTGGCCCACCTGAAGTGGGGCCGCCATATTGCATAGGGCCATCCAAACCGTCCATGTGGGGTTTACTAGTGGGGTGTGCCCCCTTTTATCCAGGTCGTCCAGCGTCCCTGGACGCTGCCACCCACACGATTTCATACACACGCGTATATATATTTATATATAATGCATATATTATATATATGTTATATAATATATAATATATTATATATTATATAAATGATGTTGTGGGCCACTCCTACGTGGGACCCACCTTTTACATGGAATCTGCACTGTCCAGATGGGTCTGCACGATGAGTATGGGCACCTCCTGCCACTGTACAGGTATGTGATCTATAATATTATATTATATAATATATATTGTAGTGTGCCACTACGTGGACCGTACCATGATGTATATATTTGCACCGTCCAGTTGCTGGACAATGCAGCAAGCATGACATCCATGTCGTCCATCCATTTTACAGGTGGAGTCCACCATGATGTGAGTCATGAATGGTCCCACCATGATGCGTGTGTTGTATCCCTACCGCTCATCCATCTGATGTGCACACGGCCCCCTTTGATGCATGCAAGTTGTCCATCCATCTGATGTAGCTATGGGCCCCACTTTGATGGGTATTTTCCATCCAAAATGTCCATCCACTTTGTGGGTTTTGGACCGTCCATCTGCTGGACGGTCAGCGTCCCACCCATGATGAATGTTTTCCATCCAAACCATTTATTCTTTGGTGGGCAGCCACGTATGTGGACCCCACCTTGATATATGTGATTCATCCCAACCGTCAATTCATTTGTCAGCTCATGTTAAGGCTGAGATAAAAAAAAAGACAGGTCTAGTATTGTAACGTCTCAAAAATTTCCATACAAAGACCCGAGTACCACCTCAGGCAGAAATCACTCAGGACCAAATCCTTTAGAAATTAGACAAAGTTAACTAAGTGCTAAACTAGATCACATACGAAATCCGCACTAATCACTTTAAATACGATCTGCAAGACCCAAAACTTGTAGAATCATTAACACTAGGTTACCCTAAAATCTAGGATCAATCTCATTACCTGGCTGATCTCGAGAGCATCACGAAACTCCGTATTAGATCTGGACCGCACATCGAAAGTCCGAATAATACGAAGTTATAGAATTAGGACCGCCTTGCTGGGCTTGACAACCATCTCAAAAATCAAAACCAGATAGTGTCCCTGGGCTATTCGCTTGAGCCCGGAGCGAGGAGTGTGAGAAAACAAGATTTTCTTTAGAAATTAAATCTAATTTAAGTAATCGCTTGCGGGCTAAACATAAGCAATCAGACCGTCGGAATCTGACCCAAATACGCTCTCGGATCAGGGAACATTTCCCATACATGTCTGTGTACTTGCAACCCTGATCGAGTTTCAGTGACCGTTGAACTAAAACTGGTCCGCCACATGTGATCTGGGAACCCGACTAGAACGAAAAGTTAACTCGACCTAGATCCAAGGTCGGTGAGCTTAAGTACGACCTTTGGCTCAAGGGGGGCCTCCAGAAGTGCTCCATTGAGTCGAAACGGACCTACTTTGGCTAGAACCTAGGTATACCATGACCCTGGGTCTAATTTGGTGAGTTTTTAGCCTATATAAGGACCTTAAACCCTCTCTCATTCAGCCCATACGAATTTGAGAGAAACCTTAGGAGAGAGAGGAGAGAAAAGAGAGAGAAAGTGTGAGAAGAGAGATTTTTCCTGATACTTTACCCTGCCATCATACGTGCTTAACCATTACGATCTAATTGCTTTTTCGACGATTCTGGCTTTATTCCTAGGTAAGAAAAACCTAACCCTAATATGTTCTAAGGTTTCCAATGTTGCAAGTAGCGAAATAGCTAACTCAACTCGTGATTTAGGTCGTCATATCAACCTCGACGAAGACTTAGAGATTCTATCGAGTTCGGTATGCTTCAATGGCATAAGGTGCGGACTTTAGACGTATAGGTTATGGTTTTCAAGGCTTTCAATGTTGGTTAATGATTTATAACTGACAATGGTGCTATTACACATGCAAAATGCGTCGTCTGTTTCGTTATACGAGTTTACATGAACTATGTAGAATATAGTGTATTCTATGCATATGTTGGAATGTTTGAATATGTTTGGAATTTGGATTTGTGCTTAACATGTTTATTTGTTGTGAATATATGCCTAATACATGTGCGACAATTCCTTAGTGAAAGGACTTGCCCAAAATCACATCACGACAAATATACGTTATATGTGACTAAGTGTGTAGCCCAAGTGTTTGTAGAAATGTTTGAATGAATTTGGAGATTGGATTCATGCACACCATGGTTATCCATCTTGGGTATATGCACGTGGTATGTGGGGCAACTCCCTAGTGAAAGGATTTGGCCTAACACGTGTAATCCTCATACATCATGTAAGGTGATGTATGTAGTCTATGTGTTTGTGAAAATGTCTGAATGTGCAAGGGATCACCTAGAATACTTTGTAGGAGGATCGAGATACGAATCTCGGTTACCTCAATTATGTGTATGATTTTCTACATGTACGTTACATTGTAATGTCTGTTTTATTTCATGAAGTGAATGTGTGTGAAATCTTGTTTGTATTGTATTTCATAACATGCTTCTTTGATTGTAAGAATTGAATTGCTTGTTTACTCCTACTTTAACTATCTCATATGATTCTTGATAAAATAAAATGAAGTTGGGACTATGATTTAGTCCAGGTAGTCGGTAACGGGATTGAATTCGTGGCTGAGATTCATTCGCCGGGTAAGACTTGTTTGACGAACCCGAGCCGTACTTCAGTTGGCGATAGTGGTTAGACCACGCGAAGGGCTTATGCACTTCATGTTGTTCAACTTGTCGTGCGCCCGTGCTAGTCGAGCTCGTCAAGTAACCCGATCTATCTAATGTATGTTCACCATGTTTGGATGCTACTGCTTGAACCTAAGGTACCAAACTTACCAGTGTAACCCCGTTAACCTTGGTACCTTGATCCGCGAAGACTCATGAGCCGGGCATGGTAGTATGGGACACCGTGGTCGAGCTGACGGCTTACGCTAGGGCCACGAGCCTCCCCGTAGTGACCAGTGAACAACCCAGACTCGTAAGCCGAATATGGTGGTATGGGACACTGTATTCGAGCTGTCGGCCTACACTGATAAGGTGATGGGGGAGTGGTGTAACGATTGCATGTAACCGCCCTTACAGCCCTTTGTAGTGACCTCGAGAATACTCTGAATCTGCGGAGAGGTAGCGAGCCTTCCCATAGTAAACAGAGTATAAACTAGGCCTGTATTGATAAGGTGATTAGGGAGCGGTGCAACGAGTGCATGTAACAGCCCTGACAGCCCTTTATAGCGACCTAGAACCACATCATCGTATGAGATTATCTAGGGCTGAGGACCCTAGAATGGATCATTTCTTGGGAATGATATAAGGGAGGTACCTTAGTTTCCCAATACTGCTGTAAGAAAAGGACTAATAATAACTCGATAATCACGCTCATAACATAACACTGCATGTGCCTGGAAGATGTGGAGCACTGAGGGATGAACGCATGCCACAGACGTAAGATGGTGCCACATGAGGGAGCATTGGCGAGGGCATGTATCATGACTGCATTCCATCCTTGCATTAATAAGAGTATTTAGGAGTGTTTGTCTGTACTGCTTTATCATTACTGCTTGACTGAATTGATAACATGTTAACTTATGCTTTATTGTTCCACTGAGTTAGCTACTCACTCCCACGTTACGGGACGATGTTGTACACACCAACCAGACCCTATCTTAGATGCAGGTATTGACGAGACGCAGGAGGCTGAGCCTGACTACTACGATGATCAGGATGAGTTCTCCTACATGCAGTTCTCTGGAGGCTTCGCTTAGGCCATTCAGATGACGGAGCTACAGGATTTACCATTATAGTTGTACCACCTTTTTGGCATTTTGATTTTGAAACTAATACATGTATATGGTGACTCAGTAAGGTGTTCATACTTTGGAGACCGATTGTGACCGTTTCTGGCTTTAGATACATTTACATACACCTTTCAGTCTTCCGCTTGCGTTTTATAACTTGATTTGGAGTATGAATTACTGTTTTGGTATAATCCCACTCATGATTAATGTACTAACCTAGACAACATTCAATCATAAGCATTTATGTTGCATAAGTGATGTTTTGGAACTCGGGTGTTGAGTTGGTACTTGACCCCCAATTTTCAGGGCGTTACAAGTATCAAGTGAACCACACTATAGAAAGTAGTGGAGTTGAACGCCCACCATTGAGACCCATTTGGGTTACAGAAGTTTTGATTCAATATAATATTTGTTTTCGTTCCCTGTTCAGGTCCTCGTGACCTTATGAACAATATGGATGGGAAATAAATACTATGGTGGGGTCCATTGGAATGTAACTGTGGAAATTATTACCACCACTGTCAATTGCGGTATGGTCCAGATGATCCTTGGGATATGATTCATTTTATGATAATTCTCTAAAATGATCTCTAACTATAGATGAATGGTGTGGTTAGTTTGGGCCCATTCGACTTGGCCCATTTGATTTGGCCCATTTGAATCGGCCCATTTGATTCGGGCCATTCAATCGGCCCATTTGTATTAGTCCATGTGATTCGGCCCATTTGATTTGGCCCATTTGATACGACCCATTTGATTTGGCCCAAATGATTCGGCCCATTTGATACGACCAATTTAACTTGGCCCATTTGATGTATTTGGAGCCCTTGAGTGAGGCCCCACGATGATGTATGAGGCCCAATGGTGCGGCCCATTGATACGACCCACTTGATGTGTTGGAGGCCCATGGGATGCGGCCCATTGTGATGTGTATGAGGCCCATTAGTGCGGCCCATTGATGCAGGCAACTTGATGTGTATGAGGCCCATTAGTGCAACCCATTAATGCAACCCACTTGATATATATGAGGCCCATTGGTGAGACCCATGTGTAAGGTCCACATGTTATGTATTGAGGCCCATGAGCAGGGCCCACGTGTTATGTATATGAGGTCCATGAGCGATGCCCAATGTGATGTATATGCTGCCCATGAGTGAGCTCCATAGTGATGTGTATTAGGCCCTTATGTGAGGCCATGGGCCCTCTTTATGTTTAGCTCTATGTGGGCCACTGCTTGGGGGGGCGATGATGGTTAAATGTCCACATTGTGATCTTCCCGTAGGCCGATTATCGAGGCTGATTACCATTGTCAATTCTGATTCCGATTGTCGAGGCCGATTCTGATTGTAGATTCCGATTCTGATTATCGAGGCTGATTCCGATTGTTGATATCGATTCTGATTATCGAGGCCAATTTCGATTATCGATACCAATTCCGATTGTCGAGGCCGATTCCGATTGTCGAGGCCGATTCTGATTATAGAGGCTGATTCTAATTGTCGATACCGATTTCGATTGTTGAGGCTGATTCCAATTCTGATTATCGAGGCCGATTCTGATTATCGATACCGATTTCGATTGTCGAGGCCGATTACGATTGTCGAAGCCGATTGTTGAGGTCGATTCCGATTCCGATTGTTGAGGCTGATTATCGAGACCGATTCTGATCGTCGATACCGATTTTGATTGTTGAGGCCGATTTCGATTGTCGAGGCTAATTTCGATTGTCGATTCCAATTCCGATTGTCGAGGCCGATTCTGATTCCGATTGTCGAGGCTCATTATCGAGGTCGATTCCCATTGTTGATTTCGATTCTGCTTGTCGAGGCCGATTCCGATTGTCAATTCTGATTTTGATTATTGAGGCTGATTCCGATTGTCGATACCGATTCCGATTATCGAGGCCGAATCTGAATGTCGATGCCGATTCCGATTTTTGAGGCTGATTCCAATTCTGATTGTCGAGGCCGATTGCTGAGCCCGATTTCGATTCTGATTGTCGAGGCCGATTCCCATTGTTGATTTCGATTCTGATTGTCGAGGCAGATTGTTAAGGCCGATTTCAATTTCGATTGTCGAGGCTGATTTCGATTTGTCAATACTGATTTCGATTATCAAGGCCGATTCCAATTGTCGAGGCCCAATGAGATGCATATGCAGCCCGTATTTGAGGCCCATTGTGATGTACATTCAGCCCATGTTTAAGGCCCAATGTGATGTATATGAGGCCTATGTGATGAGGCCCATTATGATGCATTTGAGGGCCAGGCAATGGAGCCCATTGTAATGTTTGTTAGGCCCATGTGAAAGGCCCATCGTGATGTGTATTAAGCTTTGGAGTGAGGCCCCTGGTGTTGTATATTTGGTCCTTGTGTGAGGCCATGAGTCCACTATATGTTAGGCTCTATGTGGGTCATTCCTTGGGGGCAATGTTGGTTAAATGTCCACATTGTCGAGGTCGATTGTCAATGTCGGTTATTGATACTGATTATGAGTATGTGACAGCATAGCATCATGATACATGCCCATATGCATCATCTGCATGTTTGTTATAAGATGTGGTTGACCATTGCATATGTCATTGGGCAGGTTGTATGAGACTCCTTGATAGGTGGAGGTTATCTCACATGAGCGCACGGTATACGCCGGATTGATGCATGACTGGATTGCATGACTCATGCATCTTGCATTGTGTGTTGTGATTACTGTACGCCCTAGCGACATTAGGGTCGTAACGTCCACAGGCATATTGTGGATGGCCAGATGGGACACTGAAAATCTGTTCTAGCATCGGGCTGCCATAGATGGCCCTGGGTGAAAATCCTTAAATCATCTTGGTACTAGATGACACCCCAACGTCGAGACCGAGTGGATACATGAGCGCCCGAGTGCCGAATACCAGGAGGCCACGTCTCCCACTGTGTCGTAGTCGGTCGGGAGGTGGTGTAGCCTTACCCGTCCGAGCGCAGGGGGCATAGCTAGGCTGAGTTTGACTAGCTCGTGAATGGGTCCGCTATCAACGTGTCGGATAGATATTGGCTAACTACTGGCCAAACGGATATTGAGGTCTCTTCCACTTGGTCGTGCGACGGTGGGCGGCGATTTGCATGTAAAGTGTACTGGACCTCAGTAATGATCCCATAGAGGAACCGTATTGATATGTGGACTTATTGAGTAGGAATTATATACTCATTCATTCATTCATTCACTATCCACTTCGGCTAGTGGTACGCAACTATTTGTTATGTGTACCTTCGCATGGCCAGGATTTCGGTTGGGCGCGCGACTAACCTGAGATCAGGAGTTTACCACATTGAGTCTGACTATCCAAATTTAGGTATGAGACTAGTTTGAATAGAAGTCCCTTGTGATGGACCCCGTAGCCTACGATACTACGTACTATCATCCTGACCATACACTCTAGCTTGGTCATTTCATTCGCATCGCATATTGCATCCGCAAGCATATGGCATTTTGGGTTGTTATATTTTCTGTACTTATATGGCCTAGACGGACTTAGCAGGATTTACATATTGCATTGTACCCTCGGCATCTGATATTTGGCTCTCTTTGACTCCTCATTTGTATAACTGATCTGTATTGTGTACTCTGATATTGTATGACTCGTGGACTTACCAGTATATTTCCGTTTACTCTGATATCGTATCTTGTCAATATTTTCGTTTATTTCATTGTATGATTTATGGAATTGTATTGCATACTTGACACTTACCTTGTGCACACACTTTCACCACCCACTAAGCTTTCTATAAGCTTATGCACGATAGATGAGTGCAGGTGGAGTTAGGTTGCAGCAACGTTGAGCTTGGAGTATGCAGCAGACCTCTAGAACTTTGATTTTTGATATATGTATTTCCCTTTCAGCATTGTATTCAAAAGTTTATATTAGTGGATATGTGATGGTGATGTTGCCTTTGTGACTTGGGTAAACTTGTGGTTATGCTTATTACGAGTTAAATGTACACTAGAAAATCCTCCTTGTAGGATCCTAGGATCAGAAATTTGGCATATGGATGCTGGGAACTGAGAATGGGGTACTACGGAGGCTGTCGGCATCGGATTCGGCGATTGAGAATTTTATGAGCCCGGTTTCCGAGTTTGGGGCGTGACAAACCCAATCTTATCAGAAGTTTTTAGAAGTAGTTGTGGATAAGTTATGTTCTTTTAGGGGCATATACCTGTCAGGGTTTGTTTTGGGTAGATGAGGCTTAGATTACCTTTTAAGCACGATTGTATGCCTTCATCTTTGATGAGTCTTGAACTTGATGTCTTCAACTTGGGCCTCACTTGACTGACAGACTCAACACTCACATCTATTAACAAATAATGGCACTTTCAATCTCCCCCTTTGTCAGTTACTTGATGAAACAACTAACAAACCCTAGATATTACATTCAACTCAAGATATTACTAATTTTCCTATTTACAACTTGATTAAACACTTGATATGTCTTGAGTTGCTTGTAGCTCCCCCTTTATTCATACTCCCCCTAACTTCCTGCATTTGAAGGTTTGCAAAAATACAATAGCAACCACACATACACACACATTTGGTGGGAGTATGGTTCTCTCTCTTTTTGTCAGTCATTAGCAAAGGGTTAGTAATATAAGATATATGCCAAGATAACTAAAGTGTGGAATTTAGCAATTATATTGGAAGATATAGGGATAAGGATCACATACGTTCATAAGATAAAGAAATACAAATTTTCAACATAATGTGAAGATATCATGCCATAGAGATATATACTAAAAACAAGTGGCATCAACAACCAATACTAACACGTAACAAAAATATATCATCACTCAGCCAATAAAAACAACTACCCCAAACTTGGGTAGTATGATAATTCAAAAATCCCTTATGGGCATAAATTTCCAAAACAAAATACATCATTATGCACAACCCAAAAACATAATTATACATCCCTTAATATTTCACACACACAAATCTGATGATCATAGATGTAGAAATAGAAACCGATCAGATTGGCTCAACATCCAAAAAATAACCGATGCACGAGCCTGTGACCTTGGATATGTGTCAATGGATCGTCCTAGACTGAGGGACCAGCTCCGTGCGAAGTGGTATCATCGCGTCGACATGTGATTTGTCACACCCCAAACTCAGAAATCTGGCTCACAAAATTCCCGATCGTCGAATCCAGCGCCGACAGCCTCCATAGTACCCCATTCTCAGCTCCCGGCACCCATATACCAAGTTCCGATCCTGGGATCTACAAGGAGGATTCTCAATCATCAATTTGATTAGTAGTAAGCATAACCACAATGTAAGTGCTATGGTCCCTAGCTCCTATAATTGTCAAATTTTGTAGTGCCAAAACCTCTCTTGGAATTCGTGTCTTGTGTAGCTCATATACATAATGAAGACTGTGCATCACTCAAGAACAAAGATCTTTACTTCAAGAAATACAAGTTTACATGGTCATGTTTAAGTACAACAACAAGTGTGAGTTCAATGTTTCAAGATTCATAGATCAAGCTCCAAGTCAAGACAAAGTCTTTTACTTTGATCCTCAAGCTCAAGACTCAAGATATTTCAAGTTCAAGCTTCTTAAAGTTACAAATTCAAGTTTCAAATTGAAGCTTCAAAAGGTTTCAAGTTCAAGCTTCATCATGTAATGATCACAAGCTTCGTGAACTTCAAAGATCAACTATCAACCGAAGGAAAAGAATTTTCAATGTTCATACATCATGTATAAGGTATGAATGACTCTAGATTGACCTTAGGGTAGGTCACTTTGAATACATAATTCAATTAGATAATTTTATAAGTGAATATTTTGTTTCTCGACTAGTCCTAGCACTGGCTCGACCAGTCCTAAGGTTGTTGCAAATTTTTGAAATTTTTTGTTAAGCCTCGACCAGTCCTGGAGACTGCTCGACCGGTCGTGTGAATAGTGCTTGACTCGTTATCGACCAGTCTTGTAGCCACGACTCAAAGTCCAGCAACTAAATCTGGTTCCACACGACCAGTCGTAGAGGTCCCTCGACTGGTCGTGCAGGGCCTACGACCAGTCGTGGAACAACTTTATCTTATCGCGCTCAAAATTTCAAAAATCTGTTACTCGTATGACTAGTCGTAGTGTCCACAGGACCAGTCATGAAGGTGATTTCTCAACGTATAAATAGACGGCGAATTTTAGAGTTTTTAATTGAATTAAAGCTAAATCAATAGGTTACTCTGAGAGATAAGTTATTGATCGTGCTCATTTAATATTCTTTTTTATTAGCTTTCTTTGTTTTTGATTTTGTATTCTGCATTCCAATTATATTTGAAAGAGGGATTGAAGTATTCCCATTTCTTGGAATCAAAATCAAATTAAGATAGCCCAAGGTGCTTTAAATCTAAAATCAATGTAGAACCTAAAACCATTTCATAAGTGAGTTTGGACATTGAACTTCTACGTTGGACTTCTACTCCGACTTGGTTCTTCCGGGCTGCATCTAAAGGAGAATATCCAGGTATTTTACATTATTGTAAATTTCTGTTTTTGGTTTCATTGAGATTATACCAGAAAAATCTCTCTGTTTTGGTTTGTCTGAGGTGATCCAGAAAACTCAGAGTGTGGGATTTTTTAATTAAGTAAGCCCACTTGAAAGACACAATTGTGAGGGTTTTATGTGAACCTAGAAAAACCTATTTTCATAGTGAACGCTAATATCCACTGTGTGAGGATATTAAGAGTGGAGTGGTGTGTGGCTATTTTTCTAAACAGTTGGTGTACACACAAGCGAACCACTATAATTTCTTGTCTTGTGGTTTCAATGTTTATTACTTTTTGTGGATGATTGTAATTTCCCTTTTTACATTTGTGGAGAATGTTGTAATCCTTATGTGGATGTGTGGGAATGTTGTAATAGCTTAGATTTCCTTTCTTGCTATTTATTTCTTTATTCCTCTGTATTAGTTTGAGTTTTTGATACACAAACGGTTTACTAAGGTTGTCCTGCCATAAACCCTTGGTTTTTATGGTGTAAGGTTGTCCTTAGAACAACATCTGTATCAACCTCTCAATACTCGTTCATTTGAGGTTGTCTTTAAATTCAACATTGTAGAATTGTCTATTGCTATCTGTATTTAATTTATTTAAATTCCAATGTTATTTTTTAATTTGGCATAGTCCTATTCACCCCCCCTTTAGGACATATAGCTCGGCCTTTTCAAGTGGTATCAAAGCCTAATAGATCGTTCTAATTGTTATTACTTTTTAGATTAATTTCTTGAGCTAATCGATCTAAGCTTTGTAAGATGTCAAATTTTGATAGTCTTTCAGTCACTAGGCCTCCACCATTTGATGGCTCCAATTATGCCTATTAGAAAGCCAGGATGAGAATTTTCTTAAAATCCATAGATAAGAGCGTGTGGCAAGCCACAGTGATTGATTGGACCCCTCCTACCACTGAAGTAACTGGTATCGATGGATCCAAAACTATGAGAATTACACCTTATTTCTCTTGGACCACTCTTCAGAAAAGTGAGAGTAATACCAATGCAAAAGAAATAAATGCAATCACTTGCGCACTATCACTAGATGAATTCAAAAGAATTATATCCTGTGATACTGCAAAGCAAGCTTGGGATCTTTTAGAAATGACACACAAGGGAACAACAATTGTCAAGAAATATAAAGTCCAAATCCTCATAATCAAATTTGAGGAAATACATATGGAGGAAAGTGAAACTTTCATGGACTTTTATACTAAATCAAATGACATTGTCAACTCTATGTGGGGTCTCGGTGATAAAATCCCAGAAAGTAAAGTTTGTGCAAAGATACTACGCTCACTGCTTAAACGATTCAATTCAAAGGTGACTGCGATCCAGGAACTTCATGATACGGATAATATGAGGGTAGAAGAATTAGTTGGCTCATTATAGACTTATGAGTTAACTTTTAAAGCTCCTAAAGGTAAATCAATCATCCTTAAATCTTCTAAATACTTTTCTCAAGAAAATTGTAGTAATTCTGATTTAGAAAATTATAAAATTGATATGGCCCTTTTAGCTAAAAAGTTGTACAAAATTTTCAAAAGTAAAAAGAGGGTTGATTCTTAAAAATCTAATGATAAGAAAAGATCTAAATCTAAAACTTGGAAATTATTAAAAGATAGTCAATGTTACAACTGCCATGAATATGGGCATTTAGCAAACAAGTGTCCTAAAAAGGACAAACCTAAAAAGAAGGGTATGTTGGCTACTTGGGATGAATCTTCCGGCTCTGAAGCCTCTTCTAAATCAGAAGATTCTGAAATCGAGTCGGGCAATGAAGTCAAAGCACTTATGACTCTAGCCAAGTTCACTTTTTCAGATAATGATGATTTAACTAGTGAAGAAAATCTGAATATTAATCATGAAAATGAAGAAGATCTTCAAAATGCTTACAATGCCCTATGCAAGGAAAGTTGTAAAATTGCCGTAAAACTAAAACTTCAAAAAGAAAAGTTTTCAAAGCTTAAAGAAAATTTTGATATTCTTGTTTTAGAAAAATCTCACATTTCAGATTGTTTTAAAAAGACTAAATACAATTTAGATTTCAAAACCTCCCTTATTGAAAATCTAAAATCTGAAAATGAAAAACTAAAACTTGAAGTCTCTTCACTTTTGAGTTTAAAGGACACATGGAGGTATGCCCAAGGTGATCCTAAGTTAGAAAAACTATTATCCAGATCCAGAAAATGTGGCGACCGATCCGTTTTGGGCTACAACAAAAATATTTCTCCCAAGCATAAGAATACTCCTCCTAAGTTTGTGATAGGAGAGTCTTCAAACTAAAAAGGGAAAAGTCTAAATCAAAATTTTCCTAAAAATGCTAAAAAATTTCAATCCTTAAAACCTAAAAGCAACAATATCAACTATAAAAATCAGAATCGTAATCCTTTAGTTGAGAATATTGTTGATTTACTTAAGGAGCTCTTAAAATCTAACTCAATGGGTCGGTCTTATATCCACTACAAATACAAGAAGACCAACTATACTCCTAACCCCAGAACTGTAATGAAATGGGTTCCTAAGGTTACTTGCTTAGTTGCCCACACGACTTTCAAAGCTTCAAGCCATTTAAAGTGGTACCTAGATAGTAGATGCTTCGGGCACATGACTGGTGACAAAGGTCTGTTTACCAATTTTAAAGACATGACTGATGGTTCAGTCACATTTGGTGATGGTAGCAATTGCAGGATTATTGGCCAAGGTACGATTCAACTTTCTAACCTCACATTATTTGAGAATGTTTTATATGTAGAAGGTTTAAAACACAACTTATTAAGCATTTTTCAAATATGTGATAAAAATCATAGCGTAAAATTTACTAACCTAGGGTGTGAAATTTTAAGAAAAATGGTTCAATAATATTAACTGGTCGTAGAACTTCTGAAAACTGTTACATAGTAAGTGACTCTAGCTCATCTAATCTATCGTGTTACTTGGTCCATACCAATGAGATCGAGTTATGGCATAAACGCCTTTGACATGTACACTACCATAACTTGTATAGATTGAGCAAAAGAGAGTTAGTAAGAGGCCTACCCAAAATACAGAAAATAGATAAAATATGTGGTGAATGCCAGATTGGCAAGCAAACTAGGAGCTCTCACAAAAAGGTGGACTCCAATGCCACATCTAAACCACTCGAACTCCTCCATATGGATCTTATTAGACAACAAGAACGGAGAGTCGAGGTGGAAAAAAGTATATTCTGGTAATCGTTGATGACTTTACCAGATATGCTTAGGTAGTCTTCTTAAGAGACAAATCAGAAACTCTCGATGAAGTTAAAAGGGTACTTAGACGTATCCAAACTGAAAAAGAAACTCAAGTCTATAAGATCCATAGAAATCATGGATTAGAATTTGAGCATAGCGTTTTTGAGAAGTTTTGCAGTGACCAGGGAATATCACGTGAATTCTCTGTACCCAAAACACCACAACAAAATAGTATAGTAGAAAGGAAAAATAGAGTGCTTCAAGAAATGACAAATGTAATGTTAAATAGTATGAAGCTCCCTAAAAATCTTTGGGCCGAAGCCGTAAATACTGCATGTTATATAATTAACCGCGTCTATACTAGAAAATCAAATAATAAAATGGCTTATGAAATGTGGTTTGATAAGAAGCCTACTGTCAAATACTTTCGAGTTTTTTGCAGCAAGTGCTACATTTTACATGATCGTGAAAATCTGGAAAAATTTGACACCAAAAGTGATGAAGGGATATTTTTAGGATATGCTCTGAATAGTCGAGCATATCGGGTCCTTAATAAGAGGACCAGTGTAATTCAAGAATCCATTAATGTGGTTATTGACGATCACTTAAATACACATGTCTCAGGTTCAGATAATGATGAAGTACTTCTAATTGATAAACCAGATTCTTCATCAAATCAAAATAACTCTGAACTGAGGACTGTTAAAGATCATCCAAATAATCAGATTCTTGGAAACCCTCTCACTAGTGTGCGCACTCATAGACAACTTGAAGATATGTGTAATTACGTGTGCTTTACATCTCAGATAGAACCGGCTAACATAAAAGAAGCTCTTACTGACGAAAATTGGATAGTTGAGCTTAATCAATTTGTTAGAAATGATGTTTGGTACTTAGTTCCTAGACCAAAAAATAAACATATTATCGGAACTAAGTGGATTTTCAAAAATAAGTCTGATGAACTTGGTAATATTATTAGAAACAAGGTTAAACTAGTTGTACAAGGGTACACTCAAATTGAAGGCATCGATTATGATGAAACCTTTGCCCCAGTAGCTCGTCTTGAATCAATCAGACTATTTATATCCATTGTGTGCTTTAGAAAGTTCAAAATATATCGAATGGATGTTAAGAGTGCTATTTTAAATGGCGATTTGCATGAAGAAGTGTATGTTGAACAACCAACGGGTTTTGAAGACCCTAAGAATACTGATCACGTCTATCGCCTAAAAAAGGCTCTCTACGGTTTAAAACAAGCTTCCAGGGCATGGTATGAAAAATTGATTAAGTTTTTGCTAAGTCATAATTTTTTAATGGGAAGTGTTGATAAAACTCTGTTTGTAAAGAAACATGATGATCACATTTTAATAGTGCAAATATATGTTGATGATATTATTTATGGATCTACCTATACTAACATGACTGTTGAGTTTACAGATCTTATGAAATCTAAGTTCGAAATGAGCATGGTTGGGGAATTAAATTATTTCCTAGAGTTGCAAGTTAGATAGTAACCTGATGGTTTCTTTATTTCTCAAACCAAATATGCTCTGAACTTACTTAAAAAGTTCGGATTTCAGAATGGAAAATTTTTTGATACTCCTATGAGTACGACCTTAAAACTCTCAAAGGACTCTACAGGCAAGAGAGTTGATCCTAAATTGTATCGCAGTATGATAGGTAGTTTGTTGTATTTAACTGCAAGCGACCTGATATTGCATTTAGCGTATGAATTTGAGCTAGATATCAATCTGACCCTAAAGAGTCTCATTTAACTGCTGTTAAGCGGATTATGCGATATGTCACAAGTTCAGCTAATCTGGGCCTTTGGTATCCACATGATACTAGTGTTCAATTAGCTGGTTACACTGATGTTGACTGGGCTGGTAACGTTGATGATATGAAATCAACTAGTGGTGGTTGTTTCTATGTTGGGAATGGTTTAGTTTCTTGGCAAA
Source organism: Magnolia officinalis (assembly GCA_021015155.1). Lineage (NCBI taxonomy): Eukaryota > Viridiplantae > Streptophyta > Magnoliopsida > Magnoliales > Magnoliaceae > Magnolia > Magnolia officinalis. Next base: position 47,656,749 of record JAJHSJ010000001.1, read on the forward strand.
GTAAGAAACAAAGTTCCGTATCGCTCTCTACCGCTGAGGCTGAATACATTACAGCAGGTAATGCATGTACTCAGCTCGTATGGATGAAAAGAATGTTAAGCGATTACGGAATTGCATATGATTCTATGGTTTTATATTGTGATAATTCCAGTGCAATTAATATATCTAAAAATCTAATCCAGCATTCATGAACCAAGCACATTGACATTAGATATCACTACATTCGTGAATTAGTGGAAGAAAAGACAATTTCTTTGGAATACATTCCGACCGAGACTCAACTTGCTGACATTTTCATGAAACCGCTCGACAAAAACAGTTTTCTAAATTGAAATTTGATCTTGGTATGTGTAATTTGAATTGATTATTCATGCATTTATGTATTATATTGTATATATATTTACTAATTTATCTGTTTAAAATTTCAAATTTCATGAAAAATGTACATTTTTGGCTGTGCATGACCAATCGAGTACATACTCGACCAGTCGTGGCATGACCAGTCAAGCATGTCCACGACCAGTCATGTAGCGCGGACTGGTGCTTTATTTGGGGGAAAAATCCCTTTTTCTTCATTATGGGTTTCTTCTCCAACGGGTCTTAGCTCGACCGGTCGAACCCATCTCCTTAGTCATTCAAGGTTAGTGCTTTATTTCCATTTTCCTTATAGATTCAAGTTCATTTCACTTCTTTTTCATCTTTGGAGTGATTTATTTCTTGATTCATTGCGATTTTTGGGGTTTTCTTCTCCAAAATCTGATTTTGAGAAAACCCACTCTGCATCTTTTGCAACCTCTTGGATCCTTCATTTCCTAATTGCAAATGGATACTAGAGGTAAAAAGAAAAGTTTTAGTGGTCCTTCAACATCTAGATCAACACCTATCACAAAGCGCCACCTTCGGTCACCCGAAGGTGATCCCTCCTATGTGCAGGATTTAGGTTGCATAATGTTATAGTTAAATGACCAGTTCATATTAAACATCATGCTCCTTTTGAAATCCTTCGTCTTCTCCAATTTGTAGGATGGGCTAACATTCTACATTGGGGTGGGCCGACATATCGGTCTATTGCGCAAGCTATGTATGCATGTATTTCTGATTTTTTAACTGAAAATTTAACTTTTATTATTGCAACTAGAGAAGGTCCATTTGAAGTAGAACGACATCTGATTTCTGGCCTAATGGACATACCTGTTAATGATGAAGGTATTCCTATTAGCACTCTAGTTGATAAACCATCTGAATCAAAAAAATGTACACTTATTAGAGCATTATGCAATATAGATGCGCAATGGAGTCAAAATGAGAATGCTCTTACTTCAAACTATTTGTTACCCAGATACAAGGTCCTTCACAGGATATCTATTTCAAATCTTTATCCACGTTCTGGTAACAAAACCAAACTCACCTCTTTCATTGTTCGGATTCTGCATTCCATCATCTCTGGTACATCTGTATGTCTTCCTTCTTTAATCTGTCATTCTATCATACAATTTCTTCTCCATCCTGGACACAGTGATATCCCTTTTGCATATCTTATGACTGTATTGGATACCCATATGTTAGTGGCTATGCCTGTTTGAGAGGGTCTCATTCAACACCTTATTTTCAACAACTCCAATATATTAAAAAAATGAATTTGAGGTTGGCTGATGGTCAAGTTAATGTGGGTGTTGGTGGAGCTGAAGCAGTGAATGAAGAAGAATGAGATTTACCTCCAGATGACATTAACGTGGGCGATATCTTTGATGAGATCGAATCAGATTCTAAGGCTGACCTTAATTATCAACCTTCTGATTTCGCTGAGAGGTTGAATACTCTTGAGGAACAGGTGGCTCAGATTCGTGTAACCCAGGATTTTCAATTTGCTTATATGCGTAAATATATAAGGCGCATTAATAAGGGCTTACATCAAATTGATCCATCTATTCATGCTCCCTCTTCAGGTTCTGATTTGCATTTTCTAATCTTGGTTTGTAATAACTTTAATGATATTGGATTTCTATTGTCTTGTGAGGATATACTTACTTATGGTTGAACTTGGTTAATTATGTTTGATCCTGACTTGCTTATGGATTTAACATGTTGATTATCTGGATAATTTATTCCTCAATACTCTTCTTATTCTTCCTTCTTTATCTACTTCCACTTCTATTTATTGACTCTTTCCTTTGTCATATTGTGACAAAAAGGGGGAGAATTTTGGCATGCTTAATATATGATGATTGTAGTATATTGGTATATGACATGTGGATTATATATGGATTGTAGATTATGGATGAATTGCTTGTGAATGATTCTATTTTGGTGACGGGGAGTTAAGTAAGGGGGAGTATTGTTGGTGGAATTGATGCAAATTGATAACTGGTACATGATTCTTTAACCAGGTTGTAACTGGTTTCTTTTTATGACTGGTGCATGATTCTTTATGCGTATAATACTTATTTTGTATGGAGTGTGTTTTGTCACAAATTTGACAAAGGGGGAGATTGTAAGTGCTATGGTCCCTAGCTCCTATAATTGTCAAATTTTGTACTGCCAAAACTTCTCTTGGAATTTGTCTCTTGTGTAGCTCATCTACATAATGAAGACTGTGCATCACTCAAGAACAAAGATCTTTACTTCAAGAAATACAAGTTTACATGGTCATGTTCAAGTACAACAACAAGTGTGAGTTCAATGTTTCAAGATTCATAGATCAATTACCAAGTCAAGACAAAGTCTTTTATTTTGAACCTGAAGCTCAAGACTCAAGATATTTCAAGTTCAAGCTTCTTAAAGTTAGAAATTCAAGTTTTAAATTGAAGCTTCAAAAGGCTTCAAGTTCAAGCTTCATCATGTAATGATCACAAGCTTCGTGAACTTCAAAGATCAATTATCAACCCATGGAAAAGAAGTTTCAATGTTCATACATCATGTATAAGGTATGAATGACCCTAGATTGACCATATGGTAGGTCATTTTGATGATTAATATATGATGATTGTAGTATATTGGTATATGACATGTGGATTATGTATGGATTGTAGATTATGGATGAATTGCTTGTGAATGATTCTATTTTGGTGATGGGGAGTTAAGTAAGGGGGAGTATTGTTGGTGGAATTGATGATATAATTCAATTAGATCATTTTTTAAGTTAATAGACTGTTTCTCGACTAGTCTCAGACTTTATTCGACTAGTCCTAGCACTGGCTCGACCAGTCCTAGAAATTCCTCGACCAGTCTTAAGGTTGTTGCAAATTTTTTAAATTTTTTGTTAAGCCTCGACCAGTTGTAACGCCCTGAAAGTCGGGGATCGAGCAAAGCTCAGCTCCAGAGTTCCAACGTATCACTTATGCAACATAGATAATGATGATTATGATGAGTGCATTGAAATATGAATGGGATTAGACCAAAATAACATATCATACTCCAGAGACGGTTAAATTAAGCAAGCGGAAGACTGTGATAGATATATAAAATTATAAACTGTTGTAAGTCTCCAGAGTATGAACATGTTACCAGGTTAAATATAGACATGTATACACCAAAAATGAACAAAATGAATATACATGAGTGTTCCAAAAGTGCAAACTAAAGTGTAATGGCGTCTAATCAGCAACCCTGTAATCTCGTCGATCAGAAGATGGTCTACATAGACCCGCCTGATAGCTGTACACAGGAGAAACTCTCTTCATCATCATAAAAGTTCAGCTCCGCTTCGCAAGCATCGCCATCATCTAAAACTAAGACCGGGTCTGGTTGGTGTGTACAACACCAACCCATAACGTGAGAGTGAGTGATCAACTCAGTAGAATCATAGAGCAAAGGTTAACATGTTATCAATTCAGTCAAGCAGTAATGATAAAGCTGTACAATCAAAATAATTTAGATACTCTTATTAGTGCAAGAATGATATGAACAATGATGCATGCCCTCGCCTACACTCCCTCGTGCGACACCATCTTACGGTCGCGGCATGCTTTCTTCCCTCTGTGCTCTTCAACCCGGGGCACATGCAGTGCGATGTTATGAACGTGATTACCGATTTCTTATTAGTCCATTTCATATAGCAGGATTGAGAAACTAAGGTACCTCCCTTATATCATTCCCAAACAAGGATCCATTCTAGGGTCGTTAGTCTTAGTAAATCTCATACAATGTTGCGGTTCTAAGTCGCTGAAATGGGCACGTCGCCAAATCAGTACAGGCCTAGTATATACTCTGATTTCTACGGAAAGGCTCGTCGTCTCTACGTAGGTTCAGAGTATGCTCGAGGTCACTACAAAAGGCTCATCACCAAATCACTGTAGGCCGACAGCTCGAATATAGTGTCCCACACCACCGTATTCGGCTGACAAGTCTGAGATGCTCACTGGTCACTACGGGGAGGCTCATCGCCCCAACGTAGGCCGACAGGTCCACCACAGTGTCCCATACCACCATGTCCGACTCATGAATCTTAGCAGATTGAGGTATAATGGTTGAACGAGGTTTCGCTGGTGAGTTCGGTACCTTAGGTTCAAACAATAGCGTCCATACATGGTGAACATACAATAGGAAAATCGGGTTACTTGGCGAACTCGACTATTAGGAGCGCACATCGTATCGATCGACATGAAGTGCGTAAGCACTTCGTGTGGCTTAACCACTACCGACGACCAACGCACGACCCGGATTCGTCAAATACGTCCTACATGGCGAATGAATCTCAGCCACGAACTCAAAGCTTGTTACCGATTTCTTGGACTATATGCTAGTCCCAAACACATTCAATCCTTAACCAGTAAGCATATGGAGTAGTTAGAGCAGAATTAGCCAAGTAGTTCAAACATATTAACAAGCATGTTATAAAACACAATGTAAACAAGATATCCGAACACATACATTTCATAAGTAAAGGATTAAACTAGACAACTTGCATGGAGGAAATCATATACATCTCTAAGGTAGTTGAGAATCCTATCTCAACACCCACCTAAAGCACTATCTCCTAAGTACCTACTCATACAAGCATTTTCACAAACACTTAGACTACGCTTATTAACATACATAACGTATGTTGGCCAAAACATGTATTAGGGCGAATCCTTTCGCCGAGGAGTTGTTACACATACAATTAGCATATACACATAGTAGTTAATCATGGCAAACACACTTTCATATTTTGTACGTATACGGTATTTTCTACACAAACACAAAATACACTAAACTCCACAAATTTGATATATAACTGAATCGCAAAACGAACATCGCAATTTGCATGTGAAATAACACCCACATCCTGAATATATCATTATTCGGCATTGAAAGCTTTGAAAACTATAACCTATACGTCTATAGTCCGCACCATACGCCATAGAAGCGTAACAAATTCACTAGAAATTCTAAGGCTTCGTTAACGATGGTACATCAACCTATAACATGAGTTAAGTCAGCTTTCTCGCCACTTGTAACAATTGAAACCCTAAAACAAATTAGGGTTAGGTTTTCTTAACCAAGAACGAAGTCAGAATCGCCGGATAGCGATTAGATAGGGATGGTTAAGCACAAAGAATGGCAAGATAGAGTACCAGGAATCTTCTCCCACTTCTCTCACACTCTCCCTCTTTTTACTCTCTTCTCTCTCCTAGGTTTTCTCAAATTCGTATGGAGTGAATGGGAGAGGGTTTAAGGTCCTTATATAGGCCCAAAATTAATAGAAATGCCCCAGGGCCAAGGTATACTTAGGTTATAGCCAAAGGGCATCTATTTCAGCTCAACGGATCACTTACGAAGCCCCCTCTTGAGCCAATGGTCGGACTTAAGCTCCCTGACCCTAGATCTAGGTTGAGTTAAGTTTTCGTACCAATTAGGTTTCCAGATCACATGTGGCAGACCAGTTTCAGTTCAACGGTCACCGAAACTCGTCAGGGCCACAAGTACACTGACCTGTGTATGAAATTTCTCCTGATCTGAGGGTGTATTTGGATCAGATTCTGACGGTCTGATTGCTTATATCTGTCTCACAAGCGACAAGTCTCAGATTTAATTTAGATTTAATTTCTAAAGAAAACCACGTTTTCTCACACCCTTCACTCCGGGTTCAAGCGAATAGCCCTAGGACACTATCTAGATTTGATTTACGAGATGGTTGTCAAGCCTAGTAAGGCGCTCCTAAGCGTTTAGTCTCGTGGTCATCGGACTTTCGACATGCGGTCCAGCTCCGATACAGAGTTTCAATGTCCTCCCGAGAGCAGCTGGTAATGAGATTGATCCTAGATTTTAGGGTAACCTAGCGTCAATGATTCTACAAGTTTTGGGTCTTGTAGATTGTATTTAAATTGGATCAAGTGGATTTCACAGCTAATCTAGTTTAACACTTAGTTAATTTTGTCTAATTTCTAAAGGATTTGGTCCTGAGTGATTTCTGCCTGTGGTGGTACTCGGGTCTTTGTACGGATTTTTTCGAGGCGTTACAAAAGGGGATTTGAGGCTTTAGGATTGAGTTTTAAGAAGTTAATTAAGGTGTTATGATCGACTCATTGTCTAAGGACGTCTAACTCCAGGTTGGCAAAAATCCGGGGTGTTACAATCTGTAACGACTTGAAAATTTCCGTACTGTGGCTCGAGTACCACCTCGACCAGAAATCACTTAGGATTAAATCCTTTAGAAATTTAACAAAGTTAACTAAGTGCTAAACTAGATTAGCCACGAAATCCGTTGGAATCACTTTAAATACGATCTGCAAGACCCAAAACTTATAGAATCATTGACGTTAGGCTACCCTAAAGTCTAGGATCAAACTCATACCCGACCCTGCTGCTCTCGAAACAAATTGAAACTTCGTATCAGGTCTAGACCGCACATCGGGAATCCGAACACTACGAAGTTAAGGACTTAGGACCGTCTTAGGACACCTCGCTCGCTGGCTTGACAACCATCTCGGAAATCAAATCTAGACAATGTCCACGGCTGTTCGCTCGAGTCCGGAGCGAGAGTATGAAAACCCTAGTTTTCTTTACAAAATAAATATCTTAAATAGTGATCTGACACGTGTCGCTTGTGGACATTTTGTAAGCAACCAGACCGTCAGAATCTGACCCAAATACACCCTCGGATTAGGAAAAATTTCATAAACATCTACATGTACTTGGAATTTTTGATCGAAGTCCGCTGACCGTTGAACTGAAACTGGTCCACCACGCGTAATCTAAAAATTCTACTAGAACGAAAACTTAACTTCACTTAGATCCAAGATAGGTGAGCTTAAGTCCGACTTTTGGCTCAAGGAGGCCCACCAGAAACCCTCCGTTGAGCTGAAACAATGCCGTTTTGGTTATAACATAAGTATACCTTGAACTTAAGTCTATTTCAGAGAGTTTTTAAGCTATATAAGGACCTTAGAGCACCCTCTCTCACAGCCATACGAATTTGGGAAAAACTCTAAGTAAGAAGAGAGAAAAAGAGAGAGAAAGCTAGAGAGTTGTGGGAGAATCTCCCTGCTACTGTTTCCAATCACCACACGGGCCACACCACCCCTTTCTTGTTACTTTTCCGGTGATACCGACTCTGTTTTAAGGTAAGAAACCCTAACCCTAAATCTTTTTTGGGGTGTGAAGGTTATAGGTTATGAAATAGCTAACCGGTTTCACTCTTTAGGCTACAAAACTGCCGAATATGGAAGCCTAATGAACCTAGCTGATTCGTTGCAATTCTAAGGTGTAAGGTGAGGACTTTAGGTGTATAGGTTACGGTTTTCAACGCTTTCAATGTCAGATAATGATAGATTCATGATCTGCATGCAATTGCACATGTACAAAGTGCTGTCTGTTTTCTGTTTCGATTAAAGATGTAGATTATGGAATTTTACATATTCTAGGTATATGTAGAAATACCATATACGTATAAATTTTGGAAATGTGTTTGCCATGATTATTTGTTGTATGAATATATGGTATATGGATAAAATACTCATTTGGCGAAAGGAATCACCATAATACATGTTTGCTTATATACACTATATATGTTGAAATTGTGTATTGTAGAAAATACCGTATACGTATATATTTTGGAAGTGTGTTGGACATGATTATTTGTGGTATGAATAAATGATATGTGAATAAAATACTTATTTGGCGAAAGGATTCGCCCTAATACATGTTTGCTAACATACACTAAGTATGTTGAAATAGTGTATGTTAAGTGTTTGTGGAAATGCTTGTGTGAGTAAGTGTTTGGATGTTGATGCCTTAGGAGGGTGTTGAGATGGGATTCTCAACTACCTTAGAGACATGTATGATTTCCTCCATGAGGTTGTTTACTTAAACCGCTTACTTGTGCAATATATGTGTTGGTATTCCTATTTATGTAGTGCTTTATAACATGCTTTATAACATGCTTTGTGACATGCTTACTAACATGCTTGAATTAATTTGTTTATCATGCTTTACTCCACATGCTACAAATAAGGTTTGATTGAGCTTGGGACTATGTTTATAGTCCAGACAGTCGGTACTAGACTTGAGTTGAGATAGTGGTTGAGTTTCATGTCGCCACGTAGATGTGTTTGACGAATCCGAGTTGGACGTCAGTTGGCGACAGTGGTTAGGCCACGTGAAGTGCTTATGCACTTCATGTCGTCCAATTGATTGTGCGCTCGAGCTAGTCAGGCTCGTCAAGTAACTCGATATGTCTAATGTATGTTCACCATGTTTGGTCGCTACTGCTTGAACCTAGGGTACGAAACTTACCAGTGGAATCCCGTTAACCATGGTACCTCGATCCACTAAGACTCATGAGCCGGGCATGGTGGTATGGGACACCGTGGTCGAGCTGTCAGCCTACGCTGGGGCTACATGCCTCCTCGTAATGACCAGTGAGCAACCAGACTCGTGAGCCAATTATGGTGGTATGGGACACTATATTCGAGCTGTCGGCCTACACTACTTGATGGGTGATGGGAGAGTGGTGCAGCGATTCCTTGTAACAGCCCTGGCAGCCCTGACCATATCCGGTGTAGTGACCTCGAGCGTACTCTAAATCTATAGTGATGCGACGAGCCTTCCCGTAGTCACAGAGTATAAGCTAGGCCTGTATTGATAAGGTGATGGGAAAGTCGTGCAACGATTCCGCGTAACAGCCCCGACAGCCCTTGTAGTGACCTAGAAACACACCATCGTATGAGATTGTCTAGGACTGACGACCTGAGAATGTATCATGTTTGGGAATGATACAAGGGAGGTATCTTAGTTTCCCAATCCTGCTGTTTGAAATGGACTAATAAAAAACTCGGTAATCATGCTCATCATGCATTGCATGTGCCTGGAAGATGTGGAGCACTGAGGGATGAAAGCATGCCACAAACGAAGATGGTGTCGCATGAGAGAGTATGTCAGTGAGGGCATCCATCATGACTACATTCATACTTGCATTAATAAGAGTAGATAGGAATGTTTGATTTTACTACTTTATCATTACTGCTTGACTGAATTGATAACATGATAACTTATGCCTTATTGTTCCACTGAGTTAGCTACTCACTCCCACGTTACGGGACGGTGTTGCGCACACCAACCAGACTTTGTCTCAGGTTTAGATGAGCTGACGACTCAGGAGGCGGAGCCTGGCTACGATGAGGACCAGGACGAGTTCTCATATATGCAGTATGCTGGCGGCTTCGATTAAACTACCGAATCGATGGAATTTGCTGGGATTACATCCTTAGATGTATTTTTGACTTTTGAGACATTAAATAGATATATGTATATGATGACTCAGATGGGCTCATACTCTGGAAAATGAAATGAGTTTTGTATCTTTTACATACATGTATATACAGTTTCAGTCTTCCGCTTGCCTTTATACAATTGATCTGGAGTATGAATTACTGTTTTGGTATAATCTCACTCATGTTTATTGTTCTAACACAGTCAATATTTAATCATCATTATTTATGTTGCATAAGTGATGCGTTGGAACTCGGGAGTTGAGTTATACTCGACCCCTGAATTTCACGGCGTTACAAGTTGGTATCAGAGCATGATTTTGATTAAACCGGACCTGAGTTATGTTCCCATAACGTACACTGACGCATTACAACTTAGGAGGGTGCGAGAAAAATATAGAAACAGTCCTAGGTTTTCCCGATTTCGCCATATGGCGAAGTTCATCGAAAATAGGCATCTTGATCGAGTTCGTACTCGATCCTGACCGCACGTATCGATCCCAAATCACTTCTAGACCGTCTATTGACGTGTCTAGATCACAATACACTTACCCCAGCAGTCAAAAATCTGCAAATGTCAGTATGTGTCCGAAAGTGCCCGAAAGTGCCCGAAACTACTGGAAATAGAACGAATCGGGGTCGGGTGCCTACCCACGCTAATCCAGGGGTACCCAGGGTGGGACCCAGTGTTTTTTGGGGCCTAGGGGACTGGAGGAACACGACCATGGGGCCCCATTTTGTAAAATCCAATTTTTTTGGCGAGGCCCTCGCCGGTCGGCGAGGCGAGCCTCGCCACTTTTCTGGCTGGGCCGGGCTCGCAGCTTGGGCTGATTGTTTTTGGGAGTTTTATAAACCCCCTGGTACCCATCCCGTCCTATTTTCATTACCCAAATCACGAGCTCCTTCACAAACCTCCCCTCTAGGTTGTTTTCTCTCTCCAACCTTGCAGTTTCTCTGTAAAATCACCCTTTTGATCGTCCTCCCTACTGATTTCGACCACTACCTACCCATTCCCATTGTGCATTGCAGCCCTCCTCTCCTTTCCCTCTTCGTTTCTCTCATTTGGACCCCCACACGCCCATTGGAGCTCAAAACTCGTGGGAGCTTCCTCACCCACCTATTCTCTCCATTCTCCTTCTTAAACCCCTCTCTTTTGGGCCCCTACAATATCTGTTGGGCCCTAAATCTGTGGAGAACCCATATTTCCAGCCCCTTCTCTCCCATTCCGTCATTTTTCATGGCCCTTTTTTAAGTAGTTACGGCCATTTTCTCCATCTCCACCATCCTCTCTCTGATGGGCAAGAGAAAGGGCACCGCTGATGAGGTTGGGCCTAGTCGCCCTACACGATCAAGGCGGCCGAAAGACACCACTGCTAGCTCGAGCTTTGCCCGGGAGTTTCGAACGAAGCGGGACCTTGATCTCCGGATCTCTGCTGAACGGGTACTGTTGGCGGCACTACCACATGGAGCTTATGAGGACCGCAGGGTTCTCTTTGAAGCCCAAGTGGATGGACGACTGTTCGGTGAATACTTGTTAATCGAGCAAGTGGAGGCGGCCCTCTGGGGTCCGCTATTTGAGGTCAGAGGTCGCGCCAATCCTAGTACTGTCCGAGCCTTCTATGCCAACATTCGTGAGCCTACACTAGAACCTTTGCAGTTCCGGCTTTTAGTTGGGGTGGATCTATTTGTCACTATTAATGTGAGGGTGATCGCACGACTTATGAATATGCCCCTTGGTGACGTACATGCTAGCGAACTGAATTTGGGGACTGCTCGTGAAAGGGATCGTCACACACGATACCTTTGTGGTGGCCGACTAGCTGAGTGGCAGCCGAACAAAAGCCTGCTAGCGTCCCACATGTCAGACGACTTCCGCCTACTACATCACATCTTCACATACAACCTCTACCCCAGACACAGTAATCGCTGCGAGTGCACGCGACTCATAGTTGACTTTCTGTACCAAGTGGGGCAGAGGGCAAACTTGTGTGTACCTACATTCGTGTTGCGACAGATCGTGAATATTTCACGCTTCACCAGGAGCTTTGATTCGCTTCCCTTCGGCAGACTCATATGCAGGATTGCACGGGAGTATGGCTATAGTATGGGGGTGGAAATGTCAGTACCGATCCACCAAATCGATGAGAATACTCTCAAGCAGATGAAACTTGGGGCACGGCGACAACGGGCCCGACATGGGGAGAGTGAGGATGAGATTGAGAGCGAAGAAGACAAGAGTGAAGATGGGAGTGAAGCTGAAGAAGAAGAAGAGGAACCTGAGGCCCAGGACACAAATGAGAGTTCACCTCCTGTGGCTCAGGAGTAGGGCATCGATCGGGCTGCCATAGATATGCGTTAGCTCGTCTTGAGGAGGGCCAAGCCGCCCTACAATAGGAAGTCGGGCGGGTCTGAACCAAGCTCAGCAAGGTGTTTCGCACCTTGAAGGCTATCCTGTGCTATCTACAGGATAAGAATGCCCCTCCTCCATCGCCTGATTCGGATGCCTAGTCATCCAAGTTGTTGTTTGTGGTTGTTTTTGGTTACCGCATTAGGCGGTTTATGCTTTCATGTTGATGATCTAGTAGTTAGTAATATGTCTTAAGTGTTTGGTGTTGTGGATGTACTTGGCTTGCATGTAATTTCTGTCATGATTCATGTATCTTTGTATTCCATTTATTATGACAATTTTGGGTAAATGAAAAACATGCAGCCTCTTTTGCTATGAGATGTGTGGAATACTTTAAGTGCTTAAATAATGTGTTGCTATGCTTTATCTCACATAAGTTGCACCCTATGTTGTAAAGGGCATGCCACGGTAGTATACACGGAGCACGGCACCCCTCTTGCTTACTGACTCTATGGACCAGACTCCTTCCCGCAGGGGTGGTCCTACGGGCCAGGGTTCTGGCTCTGATCAGCCTCCTGCTGGTCCTACTAGTGGACTACCACCTTATACACCCCCGATTCGCGAGCAGCACCGGACATCTTCGTCTTCACAGCATGACCCACAGGCTGCTCCACCTCCTGATAGGTTTGAGCAGATGATGATGCTGATGCAGCAGCAGCATCAGCAGCTTCTCGCAGTTTTATCGGCTCAAGGTGGCAGTACGGCTCCACCTTCACCATCTACACAGCTAGAGACCACAGAGCCTCCTGCTCAGGCTGAGGCTACACCTCCCCCTGCGCCTTATGTACCCCCTACTGGAGATGTCGGTACACGGCCTACGGGCCTACTCCCGCGATTCCAGCGCCTCCCTCATTCATGGGTTCTCACAGACCCGAGGAGGCTGAGTTTTGGCTGGACCGCATCTCCAAGATGCTTCGGATGCTGCACTGTACAGAGGCACAGTAGCTCGAGTTGGCCACTTTCATCTTTGAGAAGGAGGCCAGTCTATGGTGGGACAGCGTGCTGCGGTCTGTCGCAGAGGACTATGTGTGGACCTGGGAGGCATTCGAGTTCCGGTTCCACGAGAAGTATTATCCGCAGACCTATAGACATGAACGGGAGGATGAGTTTCTACGCCTCAGGCAAGGAGGCATGATGGTTACTGAATATGAGAACCGCTTCACAGAGTTGGGCCGCTTTGTCCCAACTATCCTGGTTGATCAGCAGATGCGGATGCGTCATTTTTCTAGGGGTTTGCGACCTCATATACGGTCGAAGATGTGCTGCATCAGTATACCTTGTTATGCGGAGCTGGTGCACATGTCTATAATGGCCGAACAGGATGTTGATCGGCTGGCCCGTTCTCGTGGTACTATGATTACGAGACCACGACCAGAGGTACAGAGCAGGCCTATCCTGGGCAAGAGGCCTCGTGCTGGCTCGCCTCCCAGGATCGCAGCGCCAGTGGCTCTGGTGGGGCGCCCTATTGTGACTTGTACGTATTGCGGGAGACAGGGTCATTCTATTGGGAGTTGTTTCGCGCGGATGAAGGATAGTAGGTTCTCTCCGGCGCAGATGATTGGTCGTTCTCGTCCACAGGCTTTATCGACTCCACCTCTACAGACTGCTTCTGCTCATCCTTCTTTCAGACCTCCTATGTCACGCTTCCGGCCGCCTCAACGGCCCTTAGTTCCACAGCCGAACCGACAGTAGCAGGCTCGAGTACATACTCTTGTTGTTGAGGCACCTGAGACGTCGATTTCGACCCCGACGGCTTTTGAGGGTACGGCTCACATTCACGGTACTTCTGTTTCCTTGTTGGTGGACACTGGGTCCACTACTTCTATTATTTCATATGGGGCGGTTAAGCGTCTAACTTTACGTACTACTCCTACGAAGGGAGTGGGACTCACTACGGCCACTGGGACTTTTTCGGATGCCGCACGGATGTGTGAGGGTTGCTCCGTGAATTTGGGTAGCAGGACAGTGCTCGTCGACCTCATTGTTGCTCCGCTATGGCACTAGACGTTATCCTCGGTATGGACTGGCTCACTAAGATGAGGGCAGAAATAGATTGTGAAACTCGGGTCGTAACGGCCTACGGATCTGACTGCACAGCTTTCACGTTTCCCGTGCAGGTCAGTTGGCCCTGCCGTGTTGACTGTTATACTGCTTTATTAGTGCCGGTCGATGGTCCGACATTAGAAGATACACTGGTGGTTCGGGAGTTTACAGATGTGTTTAAGACGATTCGTGGTTTGCCTCCTCGACGCGAGATCGATTTCACCATTGATCTTACGCCTGGTGCGACACCTATCTCATTGCCGACTTACCGTATGCCTCCATGTGAAATGGAGGAACTGCATAGGCAGATTGACGAGTTGGTAGAGAAGGGCTTCATACGACCTAGTGTGTCTCCTTGGGGAGCACCGGTCCTATTTGTGAAGAAGAAGGACGGGTCGTTACGGTTATGTATTGATTACTGTAGGTTGAACCAGGTCACGGTGAAGAACAAGTATCCTTTGCCCAGGATAGATGATGTGTTTGATCAGTTGAAGGGGGCGAAGTATTTTTTGAAGATTGATCTGCAGTCAGGGTATCATCAGCTGCGTGTCAGAGATGAGGACGTGCAGAAGACGGCTTTCAGGACCTGCTATGGGCACTATGAGTTTCTAGTGATGTCGTTCGGCCTTACGAACGCACTGGCCGTGTTCATGGACCTGATGAACCGAGTATTTCGGCCATTCCTATACCGATTCGTCATCGTCTTCATTGATGATATCCTGATATACTCTACGAGTCGGGAGGAGCACCTGAGAGCAGTGTTGGGTACGTTGAAGAAGAACCAGTTGTTCGCACAGTATAAGAAGTGTGACTTCTGGCAGGAGGAAGTCAAGTTCCTCAGACATGTGGTGTCCAAGGATGAGATAGCAGTGGACCTTGCTAAGGTAGCCGCGGTTCAGGATTGGCAGTAGCTTGGCTCGATTACCGAGGTGAGGAGTTTCCTTGGTCTGGCAGGGTATTACAGACGCTTCATTCGGGATTTCTCGAAGATTGCCAGGCCGTTATCTCAGTTGACATGGAAGGACCTGAAGTTCGCCTGGAATGAGAAGGCGGAAGCAGCTTTTAAGGCGTTGAAGGACAGGTTGACGTCCGCCCCTGTGCTACTATTGCCAGAGCAAGGAGTGAAGTACACGATATACACTGATGCGTCTCGCGTTGGTTTGGGTTGTGTCCTGATGCAGAAGGACATAGTGATTTCATATGCCTCGAGACAATTAAGGAAGCACGAGGAGAATTACCCTACACACGACTTGGAGTTGGTAGCTATCATCTTTGCATTGAAGCTCTGGAGACATTACCTCTACGGAGAGGAGTTCAAGCTTTTCTGCCACCACAAGAGCCTTAAGTACATATTCACACAGCGAGACTTGAATATGAGACAACGGCGATGGATGGAGACCTTGAAAGACTTCAATTTCGAGGTTTCCTACCATCCTAGCAAGGCGAACCTTGTGGCTGACGCGTTGAGCCGCAAGAAGGCCATAGCATTTACAGCTCCGTTGATGATAGCAGAGTGGGACATGGTTGAGTTTGTGCGAGACTTCGAGCAGAGACTCACCATGGAGGAGCCATTTGAGTGTGTTCGGCACGTTCAGGTGCGACCACTTATTGACGACAGGATCATTGAGGCCCAGAAGGGCGATGAACGGTTTTCTGAGCTTCAAGAGCAAGCTAGCGACGCCGAGGACTCCGAGTGGAGAGTTGGTTCTGATGGGGGTCTACGATTCCGTGGCCGCCTATGTGTTCCTGATATTCCTAACTTGAGACAGGAGCTTCTCGAGTCTGCTCATAATACGAAGCTCGCGATGCATCTTGGTAGCACGAAGATGTACCAGGATATGAGACGGTCGTATTGGTGGGATAACATGAAGGCCCACATCGCTGAGTTCGTTTCCCGTTGTCTGACATGCCAACAGGTCAAGGCAGAACATCGCCGACCTCCTGGACTGCTTCAGCCCATGCCCATAGCAGAATGGAAGTGGGACTTCATTTCCATGGATTTCATATCGGGGCTGCCGAAGACGAGGAAGGGACATGATTCCATCTAGGTGATTGTGGACCGGTTCACCAAATCGGCCCATTTTCTTCCTATCAGAGTCACGAACTCTGCAGACGAGCTGACTAGATTGTATATCAGAGAGATCGTCCGTCTGCATGGAGTTCCTTTAGAGATCGTGTCAGACAGAGACACTCAGTTCACATCTATCTTCTGGACTCGTATCCAGGAAGCGATGGGTGCGAAGTTGAAGTTCAGTACGGCGTTTCATCCTCAGACTGATGGGCAGACAGAACAAGTGAATCAGATTCTGGAGGATATGTTACGGGCATGTGTGTTTGACTTCAAAGACAGTTGGGATGACTTATGCAGAGTTCGCCTACAATAACAGCTTCCAGGCGAGTATTGGCATGGCTCCATATGAGGCTCTGTATGGTCGCCCTTGCAGGGCACCGCATTGTTGGGCTGAGGTTGGCGAGCGTAGTCTGATTGGCCCAGAGTTGGTGCAGGCGACCTCAGAGAAGATAGACATTATCAGGCGTCAACTTCTTACAGCGCAGAGCAGGCAGAAGAGCTACGCCGATATGAGGCGGCGACCGCTTGAGTTTGAGGTAGGAGATCACGTATTCCTCCGAGTTTCCCCTATGAAGGGAGTCCTTCGGTTTGGGAAGAAGGGGAAGCTCACACCGAGGTTTATCAGTCCGTTTCAGATACTGGATCGAGTGGGTGATGTGGCATATCGTCTCGCTTTGCCCACGCCACTTGCAACTGTACACAACGTATTTCATGTATCTATGCTGAAGACGTACGTTCCTGATCCTTCACATATCATCAGATGGGAGCAGGTACAGCTGAGCGAGGATGCTACGTATGAGCTGAGCCCGACGCGTATCCTTGACAGGAAGGAGCAGGTACTGCGTAGCAAGGTCATTCCACTTGTGAAGATACTATGGACGCATCATTCAGAAGAGGAAGCTACGTGGGAAACAGAGGCCGAGGTCAGAAGGAACTACCCTCAAATTCTCGAGGAGTACGAAAAGGAACAAATTTCGAGGACAAAATTTTTGTTTAAGGGGGGTAGATTGTAACGACTAGAAAATTTTCGTATTGTGGCTCGAGTACCACCTCGACCAGAAATCACTTAGGATTAAATCGTTAAGAAATTTGACAAAGTTAACTAAGTGCTAAACTAGATTAGCCATGAAATCCGTTGGAATCACTTTAAATACGATCTGTAAGACCCAAAACTTGTAGAATCATTGACGCTGGGCTACCTTAAAGTCTATGATCAAACTCATTACCCGACTGCTCTCGGGAACAAATTGAAACTTCGTATCAGGTCTAGACCGCACATCGGGAATCCGAACACTACGAAGTTAAGGACTTAGGACCGCCTCGCTGGGCTTGACAACCATCTCGAAAATCAAATCTAGACAGTGTCCCACGGCTGTTCGCTCGAGTCCAGAGCGAGAGAGTGTGAAAACCCTAGTTTTCTTTACAAAATAAATATCTTAAATAGTGATTTGGCATGTGTCGCTTGTGGATATTTTGTAAGCAACCAGACCGTCAGAATCTGACACAAATACACCCTCGGATCAGGAAAAATTTCATAAACATTTACATGTACTTGGAATTTCTGATCGAAGTCCGCTGACCGTTGAATTGAAACTGGTCCGCCACGTGTGATCTGGAAACCTTACTGGAATGAAAACTTAACTTCACTTAGATCCAGGATAGGTGAGCTTAAGTCCGACTTTTGGCTCAAGGAGGCCCACCAGAAACCCTCCGTAGAGCTGAAACAATGCCGTTTTGGTTATAACATAAGTATACCTTGAACTTAAGTCTATTTCAGAGAGTTTTTAAGCTATATAAGGACCATAGAGCACCCTCTCTCACAGCCATACGAATTTGGAAAAAACCCTAAGTAAGACGAGAGAAAAAGAGAGAGAAAGCTAGAGAGTTGTGGGAGAATCTCCCTGCTACTGTTTCCAGTCACCACACGGGCCGCACCACCCCTTTCTTGTCGCTTTCCTGGCGATACTGACTTCGTTTTAAGGTAAGAAACCCTAACCCTAAATCTTTTTTGGGGTGTGAAGGTTATAGGTTATGAAATAGCTAACCGATTTCAGTCTTTAGGCTACAAAACTGCCGAATACGAAAGCCTAACAAACCTAGCTGATTCGTTGCAATTCTAAGGTGTAAGGTGAGGACTTTAGGTGTATAGGTTACGGTTTTCAACGCTTTCAATGTCAGATAATGAGAGATTCATGATCTGCATGCAATTGCACATGTACAAAGTGCTGTCTGTTTTCTGTTTCGATTAAAGATGTAGATTATGAAATTTTACATATTCTAGGTATACGTAGAAATACCGCATACGTATAAATTTTGGAAATGTGTTTGCTATGATTATTTGTTGTATGAATATATGGTATATGGATAAAATACTCATTTGGTAAAAGGAATCGCCATAATACATGTTTTCTTATATACACTATGTATGTTGAAATTGTGTATTGTAGAAAATACTGTATACGTATATATTTTGGAAGTGTGTTGGACATGATTATTTGTGGTATGAATAAATGATATGTGAATAAAATACTTATTTGGCGAAAGGATTCGCCCTAATACATGTTTGCTAACATACACTAAGTATGTTGAATCAGTGTATGTTAAGTGTTTGTGGAAATGCTTGTGTGAGTAAGTGTTTAGATGTTGATGCCTTAGGAGGGTGTTGAGATGGGATTCTCAACTACCTTAGAGACATGTATGATTTCCTCCATGAGGTTGTTTACTTAAACCGCTTACTTGTGCATATATGTGTTGGTATTCCTATTTATGTGTGCTTTATAACATGCTTTATAACATGCTTTATGACATGCTTACTAACATGCTTGAATTAATTTGTTTATTATGCGTTACTCCACATGCTACAAATAGGTTTGATTGAGCTTGGGACTATGTCTATAGTCCAGACAGTCCGTACTAGACTTGAGATAGTGGTTGAGTTTCATGTCGCCACGTAGATGTGTTTGACGAACCCGAGTTGTACGTCAGCTGGCGACAGTGGTTAGGCCACGCGAAGTGCTTATGCACTTCATGTCGTCTAATTGATTGTGCGCTCGAGCTAGTCAGGCTCATCAAGTAACCCGATATTTCTAATGTATGTTCACCATGTTTGGTCGCTACTGCTTGAACCTAGGGTACCAAACTTACCAGTGGAATCCCGTTAACCATGGTACCTCGTTCCGCTAAGACTCATGAGCCGGGCATGGTGGTATGGGACACCGTGGTGGAGCTGTCGGCCTACGCTGGGGCTATGTCCCTCCCCGTAGTGACCAGTGAGCAACCAGACTCGTGAGCCGATTATGGTGGTATGTGACATTATATTCGAGCTATCGGCCTACACTACTTGATGGGTGATGGGGGAGTGGTGCAACGATTCCGTGTAACAGCCCTGACAGCCCTGACCGTATTCGGTGTAGTGACCTCGAGTGTACTCTAAATCTATAGTGAGGCGACGAGCCTTACCGTAGTAACAGAGTATAAGCTAGGCCTGTATTGATAATGTGATGGGGGAGTGGTGCAACGATTCCGCGTAACAGCCCTGACAGCCCTTGTAGTGACCTAAAAACACACCATTGTATGAGATTGTCTAAGACTGACGACCCTAGAATGGATCATGTTTGGGAATGATACAAGGGATGTATCTTAGTTTCCCAATCCTGCTGTTTGAAATGGACTAATAAAAAACTCGGTAATCATGCTCATCATGCATTGCATGTGCCTGGAAGATGTGGAGCACTGAGGGATGAAAGCATGCCGCGAACGAAGATGTTGTCGCATGAGGGAGTATGTCAGTGAGGGCATCCATCATGACTACATTCATACTTGCATTAATAAGAGTAGATAGGAATGTTTGATTTTACTACTTTATCATTACTGCTTGACTGAATTGATAACATGATAACTTATGCCTTATTGTTCAACTAAGTTAACTACTCACTCCCACGTTACGGGACGGTGTTGCGCACACCAATCAGACTCTGTCTCAGGTTTTGATGAGCTGACTACTCAGGAGGCGGAGCCTGGATACGATGAGGACCAGGACGAGTTCTCATATATGCAGTATGCTGACGGCTTCGACTAGACTGCTAGATCGATGGGATTTGCTGGGATTACATCCTTAGATGTATTTTTGACTTTTGAGACATTAAATAGATATATGTATATGATGACTCAGATGGGTTCATACTCTGGAAAATGAAATGATTTTTGTATCTTTTACATACATGTATATACAGTTTCAGTCTTCCGCTTGCCTTTATACAATTGATCTGGAGTATGAATTACTGTTTTGGTATAATCTCACTCATGTTTATTGTTTTAACACAGTCAACACTTAATCATCATTATTTATGTTGCATAAGTGATGCTTTAGAACTCGGGAGTTGAGTTATACTCGACTCCCGAATTTCAGGGCGTTACACAATCTACCCCCCTTAAAAAATAATTTCGACTCCGAAATTGGCTAAGGGTAATGAGTAAAGATTTCATTATTTCTTTTGCCTAAGTTTTATTGACTTCAAGTTTATATGCATGATAGGGTGTATACTATCAATGCTAATCTGGCTCATTTTAGTCTACCCTCCTTAAAATTGTTTTGCCCTACAATTGGGTAAAGCTTCTATTAAGTTCGTAGTCAATGGGCTCGGTTGTAGATGCACTGACCTTGGCTATTGTAGTTCAGTTCGTACTCATTGTTAGGCCTATTCTTTAGTATGAACTGGTTTAGCACTTGGACCCTACTTGCCAGTAACTTCAATGTTGACTTTTTAAGGAAGATTCAGACCCTCTTTAGTGACCTATTCCTATGCACCGCCTGAATCAATTTCCTTCGATCCTGGGCCAGTGGGGCAGGGGTCCACCACGCTTCCGTTGCGCCACTCTGATCAAAGAGGTGTATAAAAACCGACCTAACTAAATTGGGCTCATAATGTTCTACCCCCCCCCCCCCCTTAAAAATATTTCTACTCTCAAGGCTCAAGAATCTATTTCTTGATCCGCATGTCGGAACAAGGTGTAATTTAGAACCTATCCTTGACACGAAACGGGAAATACATTGGTCTGCCTTTCATCGATGATGTGTACTATGGCATTGATACCTATAGTTATAGAAAGGAGCTAAAAATAATGGGTGTTGTGGTTGATTTCAGGGACAGGTGTGAGTTGGTGGCAAGATGACTAATCCTACCAAAGGAGGACTTTTATCACGGTCCCGACTTATCTTATTTAATCATGTCTAGCTTAACAGGCAGGCTATCTTTCTAAGTTCATATGCACAATATGTATGCCAACACGGCATATGATTTGGGAACCAATTCTTAACTGTCTGTTGCCCATTTGGGAAATTCCTTGGGCCTAAATAGAAAATCTCTATTAGTTATATATTCTTAACACTTCTCAAAGACGAAATAATAAACTTTTAGTTGCAAGTGGTCGGGCCAACACGGAAGGAAAGTTGTGTAGTGGGTCTGAGACGGATACATGGACCTTCTGCCTAGCTACGACAGAAAGTTTGTCGTATTAATTCTTAATCCTCATTGATCCCGATCTTCTGCTTGATCAGAGCATTGAGTTCATTGGTAACTACCAGGATTGAGAATTCAATTCAAACTGCAAATACCTCGCTTATATATAGTTCTCTACTCCGTGTTCTTGATTATAATAAGTCCTTGAGAAGGCAATTCTAAGGGGTATGTTGATTTTCAATCCAAGGGATATATAAGTTTCTCTATGCGTGAATAGTTTCTAATCAAAACAACCTTCCTAAGAGTTATTAGCCTATAAGTATTAAGGGGATTCAATGAAGGAATGAGGTCTCACTCCAACCCAATCAAGTCAACTACTAAATCTATCTTTCAAATATCTTTACGTCCCTTAGTATAACCAGTAGCCTGATCTTAACTTATGAGTAGCAGTAATCCAATAGTTGTAATCCAAAGTCTACGCTCATATGCTAGACGATTTCATACCATTTCTAATACATGAAATTGTTTTATCGCTTAGGGTCAAAGTTGTCTGATTGGAATTGAGTTGCCCGAACTTGAATTTAACTGTGCTCGAGCACTACACACATGACCGTGCCAGCTAAGGAGGTCCTAGAGTTCACGTTATTAATTTATTGGATTCCCTATATTGTCAAAATTTTTAAAATCTAAGACTACCAACTTTAGGTCCAAAGCTCCAAGGGCCTATTTAGCCAGTGGTATGAAGTTGTATTAGATGGGTGCTAAATCCCCCTCGAGATTGAGAGTGGCATGTTTGGTAGGAGGGTGGAATGGGATTAAAATTAATTTTATAGGCTTTGGAAAATGAGCCTTATGTTGGAAAGTGTGAGATGGGATTTTCAAATCCCATGATGATGAATTTCTAAGTGTAATTTGTAAGGAAATCTCAAAATTTACTTTTAATTGCATATTGTCCAAACATGGTATTGGAAAACATGGGATACACCCAATCCAAGAACAATACCTTACTCATGCATTTATTGTTACTTTTCAATTCCATCCACCTTAATCTCGCCTGATGCAGTTGGCCAACATGTGGAGGTTGTGAAGGTTATGGAACACAAATTTTTTTGCTCAAATGGAAGGAAATGAAGAAGGTGAACAACGATGAGTGAGAGGTTTGAAAGGGTGGCGTGAGTGGTGCACAAAAATGAAAGGGAAAGTGACTGGAGGGGGGATTTGAGTGAAGATTTGGAGGGCTTCTTGAGAAAAAAGGAATCTTGGAGAGGTAGGTTGTGAAGGAGGGGTGTAATAGGGGGTTTAAAATCGAACCCCATGTGGCAGTGGGCCACACAGCACCCAGGAAACGTCGGCCCGCCCGGCTAGGCCCGTCTGGCGGCGAGGTCCTTGCCGACCTCTGGAGGTTCCGGCGAGGGGTCACCGATGGGGCGAGGTCCTCCTGCCCCCTGGATCCCAAAAATGTGTGGGACCGACTGCGAGTCCCCCTGGACTTGCTCGGTTAAGCCCCCGACTCCGATTTGAGTCGTTTCGGTCCTTTCGGGTATGTTTCTGATGTACAGCTACACATGGAGATTTTTGAAGGCTGGGATGGGGTCGACAATGGTCTAAACCAGTCGCTTGATGGCCTAGGGGTGATCCGGGGTCGTCTCATGCGATCACGGAGGTGTATGGACTCAATCTCAGCGATCGGTTTTGGTGAATTTCGCCAATTGGCGAAACTAGAAAACCTAAGCTTGTTTCTACGTTTATCTCACACCCACCTAGGTCAAAATGCGTCAGCGTACGTCATGTGACCATAACCCAAGTCCAGTTTAATCCAAATCATGCTCTGATACCATCTTGTAATGCCCTGAAAATCGAGGGTCGAGCAAAGCTCAGCTGCCGAGTTCCAACGCATCACTTATGCAACATAAATAATGATGATTATGATGAGTGCATTGAAACATGAATGAGATAAGACCAAAAAAACATATCATACTCCAGACACAGTTAAATTACACAAGCGAAAAACTGTGATAGATATATAAAATTTATAAACTGTTGTAAGTCTCCAGAGTATGAATATGTTACCAGGTTAAATATAGACATGTATACACCAAAAATGAACAAAATGAATATACATGGGTGTTCCAAAAGTGCAAACTAAAGTGTAATGGTGTCTAATCAGCAAACCTGTAATCCCGTCGATCAGAAGATGGTCTACATAGACCTGCCTGATAGCTGCACACAAGAGAAACCCTCGTCATCATCATAAAAGTCTGGCTCCGCTTCGCAAGCATCGCCATCATCTAAAACTAAGACAGGGTCTGGTTGGTGTGTACAACACCATCCCGTAACGTGGGAGTGAGTGATCAACTCAGTGGAATTATTGAGCAAAGGTTAACATGTTATCAATTCAGTCAAGCAGTAATGATAAAGCAGTACAATCAAAACAATTTAGATACTCTTATTAATGCAAGAATGATATGAACAATGATGCATGCCCTCGCCACACTCCCTCGTGTGACACCATCTTACGGTCGCGACATGTTTTCTTCCCTCTGTGTTCTTCAACCTGGGGCACATGCAGTGCGATGTTATGAACGTGATTACCGAGTTCTTATTAGTCCATTTCATACAGTAGGATTGGAAAACTAAGGTACCTTCCTTATATCATTCCCAAACAAGGATCCATTCTAGGGTCGTCAGTCTTAGTAAATCTCATACGATGTTGCGGTTCTAGGTCGCTGCAATGGGCTCGTCGCCAAATCAGTACAGGCCTAGTGCATACTCTGATTTCTATGGAAAGGCTCATCGCCTCTATGCAGGTTCAGAGTATGCTCAAGGTCACTACAAAGGGCTCGTCACCAAATCAGTGTAGGCCAATAGCTCAAATAAAGTGTCTCATACCACTTATTTAGCTCACGAGTCTGAGATGCTCACTGGTCACTACGGGGAGGCTCATCGCCCCAGCGTAGGCCGACATCTCGACCACGGTGTCCCATACTACCATGTCCAGCTCATGAGTCTTAGTGGATCGAGGTACCTTGGTTGAACGGGTTTTCGCTGGTGAGTTCGGTATCTTAGGTTCAAACAATAGCGTCCATACATGGTGAACATACAATAGGCAAATCGGATTACTTGGCGAACTCGACTATTACGAGCGCACATCGTATCGATCGACATGAAGTGCATAAGCACTTTGTGTGACCTAACCACTGCCGACGACCAACGCACGACCCGGGTTCGTCAAACACGTCCTACGTGGCGAATGAATCTCAGCCACGAACTTAAAGCTTGTTACTGATTTCCTGGACTATATGGTAGTCCCAAACACATTCAATCCTTAACCAGTAAGCATATGGAGTAGTCAGAGCAGAATTAACCAAGTAGTTCAAACATATTAACAAGCATGTTATAAAACACAATGTAAACAAGAAATCCGAACACATACATTTCATAAGTAAAGGATTAAACTAGACAACTTGCATAAAGGAAATCATACACATCTCTAAGGTAGTTAAGAATCCTATCTCAACACCCACCTAAAGCACTATCTCCTAAGTACCTACTCATACAAGCATTTTCACAAACACTTAGACTACGCTTATTAACATACATAACGTGTGTTGGGCAAAACATGTATTAGGGCGAATCCTTTCGCCGAGGAGTTGTTACACATACAACTAGCATATACACACAGTAGCTAATCATGACAAACACACTTTCATATTTCGTACGTATACGGTATTTTCTACACAAACACAGAATATACTGAACTCCACAAATTTGATATATAACTGAATCGTAAAACGAACATCACAATTCGCATGTCAAATAACACCCACATCATGAATCTATCATTATCCGACATTGAAAGCTTTGAAAACCATAACCTATACATCTATAGTCCACACCTTACGCTGTAGAAGCGTAACGAATTCGCTAGAAACTCTAAGGCTTCGTCAACGATGGTACATCAACCTATAGCATGAGTTAAGTAAGCTATCTCGCCACTTGTAATAATTGAAACCCTAGAACAGATTAGGGTTAGGTTTTCTTACCTAAGAACGAAGTCAGAATCGTCGGAATAACGATTAGATAGGGATGGTTAAGCTCTACTCTCTTCTCTCTCTTAGGTTTTCTCAAATTCGTATGGAGTGAATGGGAGAGGGTTTAAGGTCCTTATATAGGCCCAAAATTAAAGAAAATAGCCCCAGAGCCAAGGTATACTTAGGTTATAGCCAAAGGGCGTCTATTTCAGCTCAACGGAGCACTTCCGGAGCCCCCCTTGAGCCAAAGGTCGGACTTAAGCTCCCTGAGCCTAGATCTAGGTTAAGTTTTCATTCCAATCGGGTTTCCATATCGCATGTGACGGACCAGTTTCAGTTCAATGGTCACCGAAACTCGATCAGGGCCACAAGTACATTGACCTATGTATGAAATTTTTTCTGATCCAAGGGTGTATTTGGGTCATATTCTGACGGTCTGATTGTTTATATCTAGACCGCAAGTGACAAGTCTCAGATTACTTAAATTAGATTTAATTTCTAAAGAAAACCACGTTTTCTCACACTTTTCACTCCGGACTTAAGCGAATAGCTCCGGGACACTATCTGGATTTGATTTCTGAGATGGTTGTCAAGCCCAGCAAGGCGGTCCTAAGCGTTTAGTCTCGTGGTCATCGGACTTTCGACGTGCGGTCCACCTCCGATACAGAGTTTCAATGTACTCCCGAGAGCAGCTGGGTAATGAGATTGATCCTAGATTTTAGGGTAACCCAGCGTCAATGATTCTACAAGTTTTGGGTCTTGCAGATCGTATTTAATGTGGATCAAGCAGATTTCACAGCTAATCTAGTTTAACACTTAGTTAATTTTGTCTAATTTCTAAAGGATTTGGTCCTGAGTGATTTCTGCCTGTGGTGGTACTCGGGTATTTGTACGGATTTTTCTGAGGCGTTACAAAAGGGGATTTGAGGCTTTAGGATTGAGTTCTGAGAAGTCAATTAAGGTGTTACGATCGACTCATTGCCCAAGGACGTCTAACTTCAGGTTGGTAAAAATCCGGGGTGTTACACTAGTCATGGAGACTGCTCGACCGGTCAAGTGAACAGTGCTTGACTCGTTCTCGACCAGTCCTGCAGCCATGACTCAAAGTCCAAAAATTAAATCTGGTTCCACATGACCAGTCGTGGACAGGTCACGACCAGTCATGGAGGTCCTTCGACCGGTCGTGCAAGGCCTACGACCAATCGTGGAACGACTTTATCTTATCGCGCTCAAAATTTCAAAAATCTGTTGGTACTACGATCAGTCGTAGTGTCCACAGGACCAGTCGTGAACATGATTTCTTCACCTATAAATTGACGACGAATTTAAGAGTTTTTCATTGAATTAAAGATAAATCAATACGCCACTCTTAGAGATAAGTTAGTGATCTTTTTAAGCTATATTGTGCTCATTTAATATTCTCTTTTATTAGCTTTCTTTGTATTTGATTTTGTATTCTGCATTCCAATTATATTTGAAAGAGGGATTGAAGTATTCCCATTTCTTGGAATCAAAATCAAATCAAGCTAGCCCAAGGTGCTTTAAATCTAAAATCAATTTAGAACCTAAAACCATTTCATAAGTGAGTTTGGACATTGAACTTCTACGTTGGACTTCTACTCCGACTTGGTTCTTCCGGGCTGCATCTAAAGGAGAATATCCAGGTATTTTACATTATTGTAAATTTCTATTTTTGGTTTCATTGAGATTGTGCCAGAAAAATCTCTCTGTTTCGGTTTGTCTAAGGTGATCCAGAAAACTCAAAGTGTGGGGTTTTTGAATTGTGTCAGCTCACTTGAAAGACACAATTGTGAGGGTTTAGGTGAACCTGAAAAAACCTATTTTCATAGTGAACGCTAATATCTACTGTGTGGGGATATTAGGAGTGGTAGTTGTTGTGGGTTTTTCTAAACAGTTGGTGTACACACAAGCGAACCACTATAATTTCTTGTCTTGTGGTTTGAATGTTTATTACTTTTTATGGATGGTTGTAATTTCCCCTTTTACATTGTGGAGAATGTTGTAATCCTTATGTGGATGTGTGGGAATGTTTATATAGCTTAGATTTCCTTTCTTGCTATTTATTTCTTTATTCCTCTATATCTTTGAGTTTTTGATACACAAACCGTTCTAGTAAGGTTATCCTACCATAAACCCTTGGTTTTTATGGTGTAAGGTTGTCCTTAGAACAACATCTGTATCAACCTCTCAATACTCGTTCATTTGCGGTTGTCTATAAATTCAGCATTGTGGAATTGTCTATTGCTATCTGTATTTAATTTATTTAAATTTCGATGTTATTTTTTTAAATTTGGCATAGTCCTATTCACCCCCTCTCTAGTACATATAGTTCGGCCTTTTCACATAAGCATAACCCACGAACGATAACCAAGACACCATCACAAAATCCATTATGATAAAAAAAAAACTTTAAGGTACAATGCGCATAAAGGAAAATACAATGATAATAATAATGGAAACTCCTGAAGCTCGACTGTACGCTCCTGCTCCTACTCTCTCCAAACCTCTCTGCATCACTCCGGTGACTCGCTCCAGCTATGACAAACGCTCATCTTGTTGGCGAAGGCGTTGTAGGATTGAATCTCGACGTTCACGCTGACCAAAGTGACGGCAGATATGAGTGACAGGGGTGTGTGGAACGCCACTAGTAGCATGTTGAACATCTTCCGTTTAGGCCGCCTCTCTCTCAATTGCCTGAGACTGAGGAGGCGGGGAGGATAGGAGGATGCTCGTTTTTCCTTCAGATTCATCCTCTTTAGCCTCAGTCTCAGTCTTCCAGAATGTCATCGGGGCGAGGAGGATAGGAGGATGCTCGTTTGTCCTTCAGATTCATCCTCTTGATATTTAAGTGTGTAAACTTAGGAGGAGGTTTGGGGCGGTCAGTAGTGGAAAGCAGATCCACTTGTCAAGATAGGAGACAAATAAGGTGAGGAAATGGTATGCGAGTATCCCGAGTGCCCTGAACAATGACTGCTAACTAACGAAGAATGAGGGTTGGCAGACAGAGAGGCACACCTTGACAGACACCATAAATAATACCTAACATGAATGGCGTCAGATAGACCTTATTCGTTCCCCGAGGATAAAATTAGAGCTAAAAATCCCGAGGACTCAGAATTTTGGAGACAAGTGTGCTGCACGCAAAGCATTCCCTTCATGCCAAGGGATATTTATGCCATCACATAGATAGCAAGTAACTTCAGAATGAACCTCCAAGGAATTGAAATCATACTCAGCAAACCCTTATGGTTTGGTAGGCATACCAATGACTTGAGCAATTAGAGGTGGGGTGAGATGGGTCGACGTTGGACCAATAGTGACATCTAGAGATGGGGGATCAAGGACAGGCAACTAGCAATATGCAAGGTAATGATATACCTATTCATTTCGAGATACGCCTCCAAACTCCATCACTTTGCTCCACCCCATAACCTCTGGTATTGGTACAATGCCATAAGGCTCAAGATACTTTTTGTTAACTGGTCTTTCGAAGACCATCTTTCTTATTCTAAACTTGTCATAGAGTGTCTCTGGTGGAGGTAGCTCAACCGGAATCTGGATTTCTGATTCGGGAGCTCTTCTCCGCGGCGTCTCCTGCCATGACGTGGGAGACATGGGTGGAGAAGGGTCCATTGGTGCTGGTGGCTGTGCGGATTTTCTCCGAGCACACATTTTGGTTCGTTTGGCCCGGGATGATTCTCCTTGAACCACAGTTTTGCCTTTATCATTGCCCATTTGGGGCAATCTCAACAATGACCCGGATATACAAAGAAGGAATAACAAATGAAGAGAAAAACCCAAACTGACCAAAAACCCTAAAGGATAAGATGCCCCTATTCAGAGAAATGATACTTAAGTTTAGATGACTAGGGATATCATACAAAGATTTGAGCACAAATAGTCAAGAGGAATCGTCTTTGGAGTTTCAACAACGTTGAGAAGATGAGACGCCGTAGGAAGAGGATGGAAAATGAGAAATCCTGCTCATGCAGTATATATAAATCCCGATACTTCGATTCCATCGAAGTATGTTCGATGTCATCGAAGAAGGAACTTTGATTACATCGAAACATGTTCGATGTAATCGAAAAGAGTCCAGATAGGTCAGTGAGATTTAAGAGTTCTTCGATGCAATCAAGTAGTGTTCAATTCCATCGAGGTGAGCTCGATGACATTGGAAGTCCCTCGATTTCATCGAAGCAGTCCAAAAACAGTTTTCTACCAGTTCAGCTTACGCTAACCTATTCTCAATGATGTACACTTATATTTACCAATAAATTAGTATTTCGTACATCCAAAAAGGAACATACACAATGAAAAAAAAAAAAAGACTGTACATGTATTAAAAAAGAATGGTGAGACCACAAATCCTCAAATATAACAATTTAAAGCAAGTAGGCCACTTAGATAAATTTAAACCATGCACACTCTAATAGACTTTTGGAGATCTCCAAATCTATTGGCATCCAGTGGTTTCGTTAATATATCAGCACGTATTTGCTCGGGAATGTTTGACCGTAAAGTGCTTTGCTCAATTGGTATAGTGTCTAAAAATCCCTTTATTGTTCAATGTATACTTCTTCTTTGTTAAGTACACCATTTTAGGAAAGCGCTTTATAGTTCTATATGGAATAATTGTAGAGCACATACCAATTTCATAAAAAATAGAGAGGAGAGGTGGATTTGTGATAGATTTACTTATTATGTATGGTTCCACATCATCCTCTACCTTGGTTGAGAGACCAACTTTGTCATGAGTTTGATCAACCATATTGACTGTTACTTATGCACATGTATTTATATTCATTTACCTATGAGGTTCGAGGTCTTATACATAGTTTCGAACAAGATGATAGTGTAGTGCTTAATCATTGATCTAGGGAGATATTGTAAAGATTGTGTTTTGATCCCTTAATCATTGAAGCATCTTTAGTCCTTAGGAAGTCCAAACTCTTTGTTCTTAGCTTATTTTTCTTGATGGAGTTCCCTTTTTTATGTGACTGACCCATTATCACATTTCATAGTTATCACGGAAATGGGTCATGGTCGCCACTTGTTTCACTTGGAGCAACCACCACAAGTTCCCGAGTTAATTTTATCATAACTCATCGGGCAATTGTTTTTATTTGAAACCATCCATTTGGTAACCACTTTCTTTGAGCATGAAGTTTCGATTTCCTTTTTAGAGTGGTTATCCATTGGTTTTTTGACTTCTTCAGGTAACTAATTCAGATATTCTTGTTTTGGAGAATTTCGTGATTTCTGCATCATTTTTCGTTTAGATTGGGTTTACACAACCCAAAAAAGTGAGACTGTTTTAGAGCAAGGCATTCAAATTTGTAGTGCCCCATCTCTCCGCATGTATGGCAAAAAAAACTTGCATGTTTTCTACTTGAGGCAATTGTTTTGATCATCACAGGTGGTATAGAGTTAGATTTATTTATTTCATACCCTAGGCCTTTCATATTTTTAGAATTCCTTCCCAAGCCTAGAAGTCTATCTAACTTTTCATTACTTTTAGTAAACTTATAGGTAAGTTCTGCTGTGAGATCAGACTTTTCTACATCTAGTCTCAGTTTTTTGTTTTCTCTTTTTAGTTCTCAATTTCTGATTCTAGATGATCTTTTTTTTTTATTAGTTTCTTAATTGTAGGATTGTCATCAGTAGTTTCTTTTTCAATTTTGACATCCTCAACATTATACTCATCTATCTAATCATTATTTTTTGAATTTGGAATGACTGCAGTGGTGGAAGCCATGAGTATTTTTAGTGACTTTTGGTCTCCATCACTCTCAGACTCACTAGTTTCTGAGTTAGAGTCATTGGTGTCATCCCATGTGGCTGTCATAGCCTTTCACCTTGATTTCTTTGTGGGACATTCCGTGGATATGTGACCATACTTTCTGCAGTTGTAACATTGAGGTTCTTTGGACTTGTTGAAGGATTTGCCTATTTGACGCTTGTGGTCCAATTGTTTTCCTTTGTTGTTGTATGGTTTTCAACAGTTCTTGTTAAAGAATCTTTTGAACCTTTTAGCCAAAAGTGCAACCTCCTCATCCATATCTTCATTCTCACTTTCTTCTTCCTCTATTGTAGTTATTGTTCTAGAGGCCTTAAGAACATTATTTTTGGATTTTGTGGGTGGTTTGAAGTGTAGTTCAAAAGTTTGTAGAGAACCCAACTAGTTCTTCTGCTTTCATTTCATTAATATTCCTACATTCTTCAATGGTGGTGACTTTGGAGTTAAAACGTTCCAGTAAAGATTTTAGAATTTTCCTACACATTTTAGGTACCGAAATTTTCTCTCCAAGTCTCCCCATGGAGTTACATTGATATTTAGTTTAGTGAAAAACTCCATAAATTTTCATGTTCTTCCATTTTTATGTGTTCAAATTGTGTTGTCAAGAGCCGCAGCCTTGTTGACCTCTTTACTTTGTTGGTTCCTTCATGGGTTGTTTCCAATAAATCCCATGCTTCTTTTGAAGTTCTACACATACTAATCTGATTGAATTCCTCTTGTGAAACTGCACAGTAAATAACATTCATAGCTTTGGTTTCATATGTTTTCTTTTCTTTATCAAAGTCAGTCCACTTATCTTTTGGTTTAGGTTTAGTAAAAAATATGTTGTTTTCGAATACCACTAGTTCAGTTGGTGTCATATATCTATTCTCAATAATTTCTCAAACATCATCGTCCAAAGATTGCAGAAAATAGTTCATTATTGTTTTCCAATATGCATAATTTGAACCATCAAAGATAGGTGGTCGAGAGACGGATGTTCCCTCTCCTTTGTCCATAATTCCAACTTCAGTTAGGATCTCCCTCTAGGTTATTAAACCCTTCAAGAGGAACCCGCTTTGATACCAATTGAAATTGCGGTAGTACCGCTACTATTGAAATATGGATATATGTCCAAGTAGAGGGGGGTTAATATGACTTTTAAAACTTTAATCCTTCTTAACTAAAAATACTACCAATTTTTAGTATGAGTTAAGTAGGATTATCACGAGGTTATTCACATTCATTCTTCTGGATAGTGAAAATCTAAGTGTTGCATTATATCTAACATGTATCGTGTATAATGTAAACATTCAAACAGTCAATACATTTAAGAAAGATCCATCATCACAAACGCAACAATATATAGTGGTTCGGCTACTTGCGTACACCACTCTCGGCTGACGCACTCCTCCCTAAAGTGTGTCGAATTTCACTATCTAATGGTTTTAAATCAGGTTAACCACAAACCTTTACAACCTACACAAGGTTAGCTAAGGAATCTACATAAGAAAACCTTAGGAGCCTACACAAGACAACTCACTATGCCTACACAAAACAAATATACTATGCCTACACAAGGCAATAGGTCATACACAAGGATACTATACGTATTATCCTGTCGAAGGCCTACAAAAGGTCTTAGCGAGTTTAAGAACAAACTCTGAAACCAAATCCTACACAAGGAAGAGGCTTCAAACTCTTTGGACTCTTATACTTGTAAGTGAGTGAGCCCCTTGTCAGCACATGTTAAAGATGATCTTCCCGTTGATGAAGAGTCTTCAACTCCCTTGAACCGCAACCATCCATTTGATGCTCCAATCAATGCTCCAAGGTTATTGGTTTAGGGTTTGGTTTGATCTTCTCTAATAAATGATGTCTTTAAAGTTTATCTAAGATTTCTATGAGCTAAGCATTCAAGAGTTCCAAAACAATGATTTACCATTAATGGGTTCTACTAGAAACTTAATGAATGCCAGAGTTCATAATCCAGTCCAAGTAATGAAGATGACAATAAAGCTTATGCTATAGATTGAATGATGAACTCTAATGGGAAAGTGAGCTTGAGGATGAGGGTATTAACTATCACAATAACTCTCTCAAGCTCTCTTCAATTCTATCTCATTTTACTAAGAAGCAACCCATGGGTATATATAAAGTTGAATCCTAAAGGTTAAAAAATGGACAGAAATCTGACATTATCGATGCCATCGAAATTTGAATTTTGATGTCATCGAACCTTCTATGATTGCATCGACTTCCTACACTAAGATATTCAGTTGGGTGTAGGACAGATTCTGTCCTATCTCATCGAGCACCCTTCAATGTCATCGATGTGCACTTCGATGTCATCGAGGGATGTTTTGATGTCATCGAGATTCCTTTGAAAAATACACTTTAGTTGCTGGATAGTATTTTCCCTTGTTCGATGCAATCGATTAGACTTTTGATGCTATCAAAATTTGAATTTCAATGCAATCGGTCAGTCTTCGATGTGATCAAAAATATTGGATTTTTCTGGAAAGCTTGCTGGACAAACTGGTCCTTATTTCGATGCAATCAAACAGTCTTCGATGCCATCGATAACTTACTATTGATGTTATCAAAGAAGGTTCGATTACATCGAGGAGCACTTAGAGTATTTTTGGATTTGGAGGAAATAAACCCAAGGTCGATTCAATCGAAATAGGTTCAATGTTGTCTAAACATAAGTTTCGATGTCATCGAATTGCATTCGATGCAATCGATAATTCCTAGCATTTGTTCAGTTTGTTGTTAAACTATATGGGTTTGATTTCGATGTAATCGAACCATGTTCGATTCCATCAAAGATGTCCTCAATTGCATATCGATGCAATTGTCAGGACGTTGGTTTTACTTGTACGTTTTATACTTCCTCTAGTACTCAAAGTGCAAAGAGCAACCCAATCTTACCAGAAGTTTTTAGAAGTAGTTGTGGGTAAGTTATGTTCTTTTAGGGGCATATACCTGTCAGGGTTTGTTTTGGATAGATGAGGCTTAGTTTACCTTTTAAGCATGATCGTATGCTTTTATCTTTGATGAGTCTTAAACTTGATGTCTTCAACTTGGGGCTCACTTGACTAACTGACTCAATACTCACATATATTGACAAACAAGGGCACTTTTAATGTATATTATCATGTTTATAGACCAGTCACTTAATTGGCATATCATTTATAGTCAATGTGATTTGGCCCTCTATTGGCTTGGAAGCCTTAAAGTTAATTGCATTGCTTAGCTTAATTCACATATTAGCTTAAGTAGGCAATTGTGGTTTGAAAAGATGAAAACTTTATTTAGTCCTAATCACCCCCCTTTTAGGACATGGCCTTCATTCCTTAGCTTCGCCAAGCTTCTACAGGTGCAGTTGTGGTAATCCCATTACACCACATGTGAATTTTCACGAGCAAACCTCGATCGATCGAGCCTCCATGTTTGATCAATCGACCATAATTAAAAGTGTCCAAAGAGTTAATTTGATTTAATTTTTTTAATTTTCTGATCGATCGAACCTAGATGATCGATCGATCGAAACAACCAAAAATTGTCTAACGAGTAAACTCATATATTCGGAGTATTAATGATCGATCAAACTAGACGATCGATTGATCAAAATCCCTTATTATAGCATTAAAGAAGACACCAATTTCAACACATTCATGTATGTTGCAAGATCAAAGATTTTGGGTTTAGTGCTCTTAAGCCAAGATTCATGGAAAAATGAAAATAATATACAAATAAATAAATTTACACAATAAATATATAATTAAGATACTCTTGCTTTATTATGGGTTACGGCTTATAGGGACTTGATTTATAGATATGGGGAAAATAAGAAGAACCTCGCAAGATTGCCCACGTCGTAGACAATTAGACACCTCCTCCTAGGGTGAATCGAATCCTACATGTATAAGGAAGACTCCTAAAATTCTTAAATATCGATTCTACTCTATCTTGGTAAATGGGGGATTTTTCTTATTCTTGTTCTAATTGATCTTGATGGGTGTGCCTAGATTGGACAATTAAGGGATGGAGGAAGAATGTCACAACTCTCTTAAGTGTTGGGCAAGTGGACATGCCTTGTGATGCGGCCTAGTTACCTTATCAATTGACTGCTTGATATATTACTATATGATTAATGTCATCAATTTAAAAATGTGGTTTCTTTCCCATATCTTAAGGAAGACTTTGAAGGTCTTAGACCTTTGCACCCTCCACGAGGTGGTAAGAAGGAATGATGTGGCTTAAAGGTGGGGTGGCAAGGAGTTGTTGCTATGGGTGCTAACTAAGGTGGTGTGGCTAGTAGGGTGTCAATGGGTCGAGCTATATCCAAGGCTGTCCTGGCCCTAGCTTGGCCCTGGCTCTAATCAGGATACAAAAGCCCCTAGCCGTTGTCGTATAAGGCTGGGATAGGCCAGGGAAGCCCTAATAGGAAAAGATACATAATTAAAGGTTTGAAATAGTCAAAATCTAAGAAACTTTTTATAGTGCCCTTCTAGCCATGGCAATTCCTATAGTACAAATAGTTTTTATAACAGAAGCATGACCCAAATCTAAAAGGTTCCTTTAAACAACACATAAAAGTTAAATATAATCCTCAAAAGTGTCTTCAAATCATCCATCCTTTTGTATAATAGTAACCCATTTGATTATTGGATCACGTTGATCCATTCATCATCGGGCTTGGGTCAGCCTAGGTCATTCATCATTAGCCCTAGACTGGCCCAGCTTAGCACTCGACCTAGATTTCAAGCTCGAGCTTTAGCCCTACAACATTGGGCCACTAGGGCTGAACCTATTGCCACCCCCGATGACTAGATTGTGATATGCATAGGGCATGCAACTAAGGTGAGCATTGGGGTGATGTCTAAGGTGGTGAGGCTAGTGAAGAGGAAGTGGCTAGGGTGACAACTAAGGTGGTGGTTTAGAAATGGTGTGGCTAGGGTGGTTGTTAAACGACGATGAGTCTATAGTTATATTTAAGGGATCTTGTTGCAAGAGGATAGTAGAGGATGAGGATAGCTGCAAGATCCCATATATATGATGTTGTAAATAATGATGTGCCAAGCGGAGATCCAATTTCCGCATCATGGTATGACTCACCAAATGATGCATGTGTGTATTCATGTGGGTTGAGATGTTTGAATGACACATGTGAGTTGTTGCATGGGTGAGGTGCAGAGATAGAATTATTGCATTTATTTCTTTTTATTGTTTCGGAATATTGCTTTTACATCTTTTATTGTGGAAAATTTTTGCATGTTGGGCAAGATAAAAGTTAGTTTTTGAGATATATGGTAGGCAATTGTATACCTCCCTGATTAAGCCTGGTCAAACGACATTGTTGACTTTAAGTTAGGTTAGGTGTAACATCCCGGATTTTTGCCAATTTGGGATTAGATGTCCTTAGGCGATGGGTTGCTCTTAATACCTTATTATTTCGTCAGAACTGAACCCCACAGTCTAAAATCGCTTCTGAACCCATTTCCTTCACAAATCCCACCCTTCACTACCTTGTGCCTTCAATTTTTCAAAGCACTTTCGCCCTAGACACTAACTTAAACTAGCTAAGTAGTAAAACTTGGATCACTTTATATACAAACTACAAAGGCCTAAGTACCATCTCAACCAGAAAACAATTAGGATTAAATCCTTTAGAAATTTAACAAAGTTAACTAAGTGCAAACTCGATTAGCCATGAAATCCGTTGGGATCGCTTTAAATACGATCTGCAAGACCCAAAACTTGTAAAACATGTGACTCTAGGTTACCCTAAAGTCTAGAGCCAAACTCATTACCCGTCTGCTCTCGGGACTGAAACGAAACTTCGTATGAGGTCTAGATCGCACATCGGGAGTCCGATTAACACGAAGCTAAGGAACCAGGACCGCCCCACTGGGCTTGACAATCATCTCAAAAAACAGGCGATTCCGATGTCCCACGGCCATTTATTTCGATCCGGAGCGAGGGTGTTGAAAACACTATTCCTTTTGAAAATAAAATATCTGGAATAGTGATCTGGCACCTTTCGCTTGCGCATCAGTATTAAGTAACCAGACCGTCAGAATCAGACCAAATTACACCCTCGGATCAGGAAAAATTTCAGGAACATTTACATGTACTTGGAATTTCGGATCGTGCCCACTGACCGTTGAACTGAAAGTGGCCCGCCACGTGCGATCTGGGAATCCGTTCGAGTCGAAAACGTAATCCCTCATAGATCCATGTGTGGTGAGCTTAAGTCTGACGTTTGGCTCAAGGAGGGCCACCAAAACCTCTCTTTTGAGCTGGAAAAGTGACGAAATACCTATATTAGCAGTAACCTTTGAACAGGAGTCTATTTCGGTGAGTTTTGAGGCTATATAAGGACCTTAAACCCTCTCCCATTCCAGCCATACGAATTTGGATTTGAGAGAGGGAAAAGAGAGAGAAAGTGAGGGAGAAGTGGGAGAATCTCCTGCCGTCCTTCCCTGCTGCTATCCATGCTCCACCGCATCCTTCTTGACGCTTTTCCAGCGTTTCCGGCGTCGTTTCTAGGTAAGAAACCCTAACCCTAATCTGTTTTGGGGTTTAGACTGTTGTAGGTTATGAAGTAGCTAACCTATTTCGTTCTATAGGTCGCCTAGTTGCCGTATACGGAAGCTTAGCAAACCTATCAACTCCGTTACGATTCTACGACAAAAGGTGCGGACTTTAGGTGTATAGGTTACGTTTTTCAACGCTTTCAATGTCAGATGATGATAGATTCATGATCTGCATGCAATTGCACATGTACAAAGTGCTTTCCGTTTCCTGTTTCGATTAACATTGTAGAATATGGAATTTCACATACTCTAGATATACGTAGAAATACCGTATACGTATTTTTTTTTGGAGAAGTGTTTGACATGTTTATTTAATGTATGATTATACTATATATGGATAAAATACTTGTTTGGCGAAAGGAATCGCCGTAATACATGTTCACTTGTAAATGCTACGTATGTTGAAATTGTGTATTCTAGAAATGCTGTATACGTATAAATTTTGGAGATGTATGTATCATGATTATTTGCTGTAGTAATATATTATACATGGATAAAATACTAGCTTGGCTAAAGGATAACCCTAATACATGTTTTACTAACATACACCATGTATGTTGTAAT